>PVKA01000388.1:172427-210075 GCA_004027165.1 Ctenomys sociabilis
AAAAAAAAAAAAAAAAAAAAAAAAAAAAAAAAAAAAAAAAAAAAAAAAAAAAAAAAAAAAAAAAAAAAAAAAAAAAAAAAAAAAAAAAAAAAAAAAAAAAAAAAAAAAAAAAAAACTTCCAGTACACATAGGAAAAAATCTGGATGCTTAAACATAAATATTATGTGGGCTTTAATACAGTTTTATTTTCAAGTATTGTCTTTATAAAAAGATACCAAATGTATAATAAAGAAGCATTAACAATCTATTAGAATTACAAAAAAAAAAAAAAAAGTTTTGAGTCCAGAGTTCTTTTACCAGAGACAAGGAACTTCTCAGAACATACACCACCCCACTCCAGTGGGACATAGTGCACAGGCCTCTGATTGTGTCTTTCTGCAACTGGCCACCCCACCACTGAAGTTCTCATGCAGGACCTGTGTCTGTCACATGTTGAAAACTTTAGTTTTAAAATCAGAGCCAAGGAGACTCAAACGCATATTTTCTTTTCATCCTTCAGTCCTGAGGTTTCAGACCAGGGCTTGCATGCGGAGGTATACTCCTAGACCTTGATTTTATGCTGAGTCAGGATCTTGATCAGTGTCTTAGTGGTACATATTAGGTTTCAACTTTCCACTCTCCTGCCTCAGCCTCACAGAGAGTTGGCATTATAGATCTACGCCACCACATTCAGCTTTAAGCCATTTTGAGTAATGTTCTGTCCCAGAGTTTTAGCTTCTCCCTGTGTTGGTTGCCTAATGAAAAAAATAATAAAAACAGAAACAAACAAATACACAACAGATCACACTCTCTTCATCTATGAACCCAGAAATAATATGCACACTGAGTTTAACAGTGTTCATGTTAAATCATAAAAAAAATCAACAAGGGCCAGCAAGATAGCTCAATGGACTGAAGAGCCTGTATAGGCAAACTTAGGCAAGTGCAGGGACCAGTTCAATCCCCATCACCATGTACTGTCCAGTTAGTATGTAAAAATCCTACTAGCAGCATATTTCCCCAGTACCCCTCACTATCATTTTCTAACTAGCCAATATGAATAACAGCCCCTTGTCCTTAACTGTCCTTCTGAAATGGGAGGTAAAACAGTCCAAGGTCATTCTGACCTTTTCTCTGAAATCTACCTGTACTCAAATTAACCAATGACATGCAGTAATACAATTATTTTAAAATATACAATCTTGAATTTCAGTATTTTGAGTGTCAGCACTATACAATTACCTTGCCAGACTTTTTAAACAGTTGGAACTATCTTCTTCCCCTCCTTGTACCCCCAAAGGCATCAATATTACTGTTTCATGAAGGTGTGAAAGTGCAGGACTCAAGGATGTGGCCTGGGCCAGCCAACTGATAGACAAGCTTCACTTTGAGGCAGATCTGTTGTAACTGGTAATATGAATAGCTGACTAGGAGACAATGCTAACGTATTACAACGAATACTGTGAAATTCATATTACTTTGCTAAGTGAAATTCTGTATCACTTGTAATTTTTTCTGTTCTAGTTCTGATTTGTATTTTCTTTAGAAAATAAAAACAAAATCATTTTCTCCATGCACATTCCCTTATAGACACCTATCTTCTTTCTCATTCACTTATCGAGCTCTTTTTCACCATGCTCTTTGTGTCTTAGCTACTTTTCTCTCATTCCAGAGGCAAGATACTTGAATCCTAAAATGAAAGAAAGGTTTATTTGGTTTACATTTTGTGGAGGTTTCAGCCCATACTGAGCTGGCTCCAAGGCAGGGTGCTGTGGCAGAGGGGCGATACTTCAAGGTGGTGGTAGTTATCAAGAGCAGCAGGAGCCGAGGTGGGAGAACAAGCAGATTTTTCTTCCTTATATGATAAGCAGGCCACTGGCCCTGGCATAGGTTTAGCACTCATGCCATCTCCGTGACTTCCTCTTGCACAGATTCAGGATGTTTAAAAAGTGCAAACCCTGGCCCCTTGCTGAGCCACTTAGTTAAGAATCCAGACTTCTTAAGTTGACATAGTGTATCAAGCACAGCAGTGCCCCCACATCCAGAAAGGTTTTTATCTGTTGTCCTCCCAAAGCTTCATGCTCCCATAGGTGGGATGTTTTGGAGCTGGTTGGATCTAGGAAGTGTGATATTGGGATTAAGGGTGAGTGGTACTAAATAAATCCACTGACTGAGAACTAGCATAATTCTGGTGATATCACCTAAATGGCTGGTGGGCTGCAAGGAAGAGAAAGGGACAGAAAGAAAGCAGATATGCTGCTGGAGCTTGCTGCTTTGTTGTCTGCTTTCCGCTTTGCCATGGACTGTTTCTGCTCTGTCATGCCCCTCTGGGATGCTACTTGCTTTGGAGCTAAACAACAACAGTTTGAAGCCTTTACAACTACTAGATGAAATATACCTTTTCTTCTTAACTTTGGGTGTTGGGTATTTTGTCTCAGCGAAGTGGAAAGTATTCAATACAGGCAGAATTTTCTCTCTTGCAGATGGGACAGAAAAGTACATCCTACTTCCCAAAACATTTCTTAAGAATGTGCAGCGTCCCTGTGAATATGTCCTTCTTAAGAATATATTTGCTGAGTTTGATCGGTAGAGGGAGTGGAGAGCGGACCCCAGAGAGCCCTGAGCAGCCCCACCGCCGTCGCCGGCCTAGTTACCATCACACACCGGGAGGAGCCGCAGCTGCGGCAGCCGGCCCCAGTCACCATCTCCGCAACCATGAGCAGCGAGGCCGAAACCCAGCAGCCGCAGCCGCCCCCGCCCTCAGCGCTGCTGACACCAAGCCCGGCACCACGGGCAGCAGCGCCAGAGCGGCGGCGGCCCGGGGCGGCCTCACATCCGCGGCGCCTGCCGGCAGGGACAAGAAGATCATTGCAAGGAAGGTTTTGGGAACAGTAAAATGGTTCAATGTAAGAAACGGATATGGCTTCACCAACAGGAATGACACCAAGGAAGATGTATTTGTACACCAGACTGCCATAAAGGATAACCCCGGGAAGGGCCTTTGTGGTGTAGGAGTTGGAGAGACTGGAGTGTGATGTTGTTGAAGGAGAAAAGGGTGCGGAGGCAGCGAATGTCACAGGCCCTGGTGGAGCTCCAGTTCAAGGCGGTAAATACGCAGCAGACCGTGACCATTATGGACGCCATCCACGCCGTAGGGGTCCTCCACGTGATTGCCCGCAGAATTACCAGAATAGTGACAGTGGGGAAAAGAGTAAGGGATCTGAGAGCCCTCCTAAAGGCCAGGCCCAGCCACGCCGGCCCTCCCGCAGGCGAAGGCTCCCACCTCGCTACAAGCTGAGACCCTGTGGGTGTCGACCACAGTATTCCAACCCTCCTGTGCCAGGAGACGGGATGGAGGGTGCTGACAGCCAGAGGTAGGAGAACAAGGTGGACAAGTGAGGCCGAATATGTATCGAGGGCATAGACCACGATTCCGCAGGGCCCTCCTCGCCAAAGACAGCCTAGAGAGGATGGCAATGAAGAAGATGAGGAAAACGAAGGAGATGAGACCCAAGGTCAGCAGCCACCTCAATGTGGATACCTTGTCACAACTGCAACTACCGATGCAGACGCCCAGAAAACCCTAAACCACAAGATGGCAAAGAGACAAAAGCAGCCGATCCACCAGCTGAGAATTCATCAGTTCCAGAGGCTGAGCAGGGCGGGGATCAGTAAAAGCTGGTTTAACATCTCTGCCATCATCCGGTTTAGTCATTCAGCAAGAAAGAAACAAATAGGAAATTCCAGCAATAAGAAATGAACAAAAGATTGGAACTGAAGACCTTAAGTGCTTGCTTTTTGCCCGTTGACCAGATAACTAGAACTATCTGCATTATCTATGCAGCATGGGGTTTTTATTATTTTTACCTAGAAGCACGTCTCTTTTTGGCAATGACAAACGTGTTTTTTTAAAAAAAGCCTGGTTTTTCTCAATACACCTTTAAAGTTTTTTAAATTGTTTCATATCTGGTCAAGTTGAGATTTTTAAGAACTTCATTTTTAATTTGTAATAAAAGTTTACAACTTGATTTTTTCAAAAAGTCAACAAACTGCAAGGACCTGTTAATAAAGGTCTTAAATAAAAAAAAAAAAAAAGAATATATTTGCTAATCCATAACAACGTCTAAAGTAGGGAACAATATTTTGTTTTCAGGTATCTTTATTTCTTAATGTATTTTAGTACAAGGTCTACAGGTTCTCACTACACAGGTCACTCACAGTTATCCTCCTGATTTCAGCCTGCTAAGTGCTGAGATTTTAGGTGTGCACCAGCATGCCTAGTCTCATTTACTATTTCAGGGCATCCCAGGTCCCTGCACCTGCCTAAGTAGGCCTTGTAGTCAGTGGTCTTCAAGTATCTTAAGAATTATCATAGAAGGGATAGTGAGATGGCTCAGCAGAATAAGCACCTGCTTTGGCAAACTCAGGGACCAGGGTTTGATCCTCATTCCCCCATGCTGTGCTGGCCTTGCCCTTGGGGCACACAGAGCCAGTGACTGAGTCCACGTTTGGTGGCACATGAGCCACCCAGCTCTGAGGAGGCTGAAAAGAGGAAGATCACTATGAGTCCAAGCTGTATAGTGAGACCCTTTACCAAATACATAAATTAAAATAAAAAGAATTATCATAGAAAAAGGGAAAAGTCTTTTTTCCCATCTCTGCATGGAGCAGCATTATTAGCAGTGAGTATATTCTTTCTAATTTTCTTACAGTAATAATGGCCATGATTTGAACAGAACTCTGATAAGTAATCACAAACACCGGCTTCAAGTTAGCTGTGGAGGGGTTGTTTGAGTCACCAGCAGCAGATTGTTGACTCTTCTAGCTTTTCTGCAGTGCTCCTTACTCTTTTCTAGAGGAAGAGAGATACAGATCATGGAAATTAAATGTAAAAATTTTCTAGGTGAACAGGACTACAGATGCACAATCCAGACCCTTCATTGATTATTGTAAGCCCTTGTAAATTAATGATGGCTATTGGCCAGGTAAAACATATCTGAAGGGTTCATATCTTGATCCAGACAGACAACCTAGTTGCAGTAGCCTATGAAGCTAATCCTCATGCCTACCCTGCATGTTCTAATGTTAGCTTTTCTGTCAAATCCCCAACAGCCCATCCCTAGTTTCAGCGCTAAAATATAGAAGAAATGGGTTATGTATCAGAATTTTCAGCCCATTGCATTCCATGCTGAGATTATTAAGATGTTCTCCTTGGGCACTTTCATTTCCAAAGACCTTTGAGAGCAGAGAAAGTAGGACATGGTAGCACATGCCAGGATTCTCAGATCTCAAGAAGCTGGAGGCCAGCTTGGGCTACACATTGAGTTTAAGGGCAACCTGCCCTGCAGAATGAGACCCTATCTCAAAATACTAGCAAATCAAAATAAAGGAGTCACATCTGCTGTGGGCTTTTTGTAGTTTGAAGAAAACCTGCAAAGGCATTCTGTTTACTCCTTACCCAAATCAACCCCATTGATAACATCTCACGAAATTTTAAAACAATATCATATGCAGGATAATTATATAGATAGAATCCACTCATCATGATCAGACATCTCCAGTTTTATCCGCATTATTGTGTGCACATGTACACATGTGTACCTTCAGTACTATGCAATTGTACCATATATACAGGTCCATTTGTTCACAACTATGTTAAAATACAAAACAGCAACCCCGTTGATAACATCTCATGAAATTTTAAAACAATGTCATATGCAGGATAATTAAATAGATAGAATCCACTCATCATGATCAGACATCTCCAGTTTTATCCACATTATTGTGTGCACATGTGCACATGTGTACCTTCAGTACTATGCAATTGTACCATATATACAGGTCCATTTGTTCACAACTATGTTAAAATACAAAACAGTTCCGTCCCCACAATATTTTATTTGCCTTTTTGTGATCAGAACTGTCTTCCTCCATCTATCTTTTCATTCATTGCTAATCTTTAATAACCACTGATACTTTCTCACTTCTGAAAAATTGACATCTAAATTCGATAAGATGAATCATCCAGTTAGAGATGTGTTTTCTTAATAACAACAAAATTCCCCGAAGTTTCATCCAATTTCTTGCACATACCAATAATTTGTTGCTTTATTTTGGGAGCAATAAGTAGAATTTCATGACACGTATGTCATATGGTTCATTGAGTCATTTATGTGTCAAAGGATACCTGGACTTTTTCCAGGTTTTCATTATCAAATAAAGCCATGATGAAGAATTATGTGTAGGTTTCTCTGTAAACATGTTTTTTTCTTCTTTTTTCATTTTGTCGGATAAATGTCTAAGAATGTAACTATTGGGTCAAGTATCATCGCTTGTTTTGCTTTGGAATGAAATGTCAAATAGTGTTCTAGCCATTTTACATTCACACCAGTGATGTGGAATGACTATCTCTTTCCAATTCAGTCACCATTTGCCAGCCTTTGGTATTGGTGCCATTATTTTTCCTTTTTGTTTCATCATTGTAATGAGGATGTTTTATGGTGATTTTCACTTGTATTTCCCTGATAGTTAATGATGCTAAGCTTCTTTTTATGTAGTTTTTTCCTATTTATTGTTTTCAATCAAATGCTGGTTCTTTGTACATTTTCTAGTTTGATTGCTTTTCATTTAGTCACTGCACTGATTTTAAAACTTGGAGATTTCCACTCTGTGAACTTTAATCATGATAATGGCAATTTAGTTGGATTAAGAAATGCTTATCACGTTAATAGACCATGGGGCTGGCCAAGTCTAACTTCTGGTTACCATGAACTAAGAAGCTATGCTGCTCCACCCCTTTCTGCCATCACCTTCTGCCTAGGAGCCAACTGACTAGGGAATAACTTTCTGCAAAGGGGGAGCTATATGAAAATTACTGCTTTTGATGGATGAGTTTTGGTTATTGTTATTTGGCATGGCAGTTTGCTAATAAGCCCCTTATATTGTAGATACTAGTATTTAAAAAAAAGTCTGGACAAGTTTTTATATCACTTCATATAGACCTTGATATTAATTTTCTTATTCACATATTTTGTTGCTGCAGTCAAGAATTATTCTCTAGCCAAATAATCTAAATACTTTCTTCTGTTTTTTGATAGACAAAACTGGGTAACTTTATGGTTCATATTACAATACATGGTGGAATTTGAGTTAATACTAGTATAAATATGAAGTTCATGTCAAGTTTCATTGTCATATGTGTCAGAGTACAATTACTGCAAAACTGTGCATTAAGATTTTCCTATGAATTGCTTTTATATCTTTGTATAAATATGGAATCTATTTTGCTTGTTTTTATGTATTTCTTGTTTTTATGTAAAAGGTACATGGTCTCACTATGCACCTTTTACTCCTAGTGATCACCCTGATTTGAGCCTCCCTGGTGCCAGGGTCATAGGTGTGTGCCACCACCCCCAGTCTCAGAGGCCTGCTCAGCATGCCCGAGTGTGGAGCTATGTGGCATATGGCGTGGAGGATGGAACCCTAATCTCTATGATTGCCTAAGATTGCACTTAGTCCACTGAGGTATATCTCCGGCTCTCACATGGTAATCTAATCTGTGTGGCTTAGTTTCTGAGTTTGGAAATATTTCCTTTGACATGCATTCACTATGCCTCTACCAGTGCTATATTATTTTGCTTAGTGGGGAGACACAGTAAACTTTAAGATCAGTAAGAATAGTTCCTTTCAAACTGTTCTTTTTAAGGTTGTTTTATCTATTCCTATAGATCCATTGATTTTTAAGAATAATTTTTATATGCTCATAAAAATAATGTGTTGTTGTTTTGATAGAAAATTCATTGAACTTATGGCTCAGTTTACTGATGAGTACTGTGTTGGGAGGGACGGTCCCAGAGTAAGGCATATCTGTTTGGGATGACACAATGATAAGCATGCCTTGCATTCTCAATTGTTTAGTTTCCATGTTTGCTAGTAAGAAATTGCCACCAAATTGGAGGCTTAAAATAACAGATAATTATTGTCTGAGAGTTCTGGAGTGCAGAAACTTCAAACTGAACTTTATGTAGGGTCAGTTCTTTCTCGAATATTTGTTCTTCTTTTCGGATATTTAGTTCTTTGTTATTTCTTTCATCAACATTTCATAAATTTATCACATAGATATTGTATATTCTTAATAAATATAAATGGAAATATTTCCTTATCTTCAAAACAATTTATACTTTAATGTATTTGTTTTCACATTTTTTGCTGTTAATATACAGAAAGTAAAGGATATTTCATGTATCTTGTAACATCATTGAAACACATGCAAATCAACACTGCTGCTTCTTTTCTTCCTTTTCAATCTCCTTTCTCCTCTGTGTTTTTCTTCTTTTCATGGTAGAACTCTCAGCAATATGTTGAATAAAATAAGAATAAAAATCTTTAACATTTTACCAATGTTAGGAAAAATAGTTCAATATTTTTGTAATTTGGTATTGTTTAATATGTCAATTCTTGTAATTTTCTTTATGGAGTTGAGATCAATTCCTTTCTAAATTTCCAAAGATTTTTTTCTCAAAATTGTTAAATTTTGTCAAATTCCTTACTGCATCAAATAAATGATCATGAGACTTTTCTTCAGCTGTTGATACAATGGTTAACATTGATTGATTTTTAAAATGTTAAATCCTCAAGCATCTGAAATAAATCCAATCAAATATGGTACATGATCTCTTTTATATATTGTAATACTAATGAAATATGGCTTACTAATAGTTACTGGAATACACAGATTGTATATTTCCGGGGGCGGGGCCGGGCGGTGCACCAGTATATGGGGCGACGCGGCATAGGGAACCAGGGATCGAACCCTGGTCCCTGTGTTTACCTATGCAAGCTTTTAGTCTGCTAAGCTATACCGCTGGCCCCCATGAGGAAATTTTTTACTTATGTAAGGCTGTTAAATTTATAACCACAATTTATTAGAATTATTATAATTTCCTAGGTTTGTCATAGAATATTCTCACAAATTTCAGGGATAAACACATCACTTTTAATTTGCTGACAATTCTAGGGGCCAGGAACTTATCAAACTGTATAAAGGGATTATTCTTTCTATAATGTTACTTATTTTTTATTTTTATTTATTTATTTACTGTATTTTAGTGAGTGTCTACAGGGTTTACAGGGTCTCACTACACAGACAGGACTAGTAGTGATTCTCCTATTTCAGCCTATCAAGTGTTGGGATTACAGCTGCATGCCATTATGCTCAAGCTCAATCACCATCTCAGGGAACCCCTTGGGTGGGGAGGACACAGCACACCCAGGATCTAACCCTAACTGTTGTGCTCTGCATGAGCACATGATTTAGTCTTCTGAGCTGTTTGTTTCTTTTTCTTTATTTTACTGAGAAACAAATAGCAATAAGACAGTTTCAAAGCTGATTAATAGGACAGTTTCAATATTTAATACCTTGCACATTGTTACTTTCTTAGTGGTTATGCATATTACAAGATACAGATAGGATGTCATGTCCAAACACTATTAAAACAAATCTTTCTTCTTATTGATTAAGAGAAAGTAGGTGTATATCTAAGCTAACTATACTATATATACAGATACAGAATGGACCTTTCTTTGTATCCTCTTTTTTTGTTTAGTGTTATCAAATATAGATATTCCATTGACATCTAAATACTATAGGTGCATGAATTCAGCAAAACAATCCAACACAGTCCAGCAGTCCATAATACTAGAAGGTTATCTGCAGAAGTTGTTGACTTGAGTCTTTTACAATTCAGTATATTACTATGGCTTTACTTTATATATCTTGTTTTTATACTTTTCTGCTGCATGGTTAAGACCAAGATAAAGCAAGGCCTTTGCCATATATATATATATATATATATATATATATATATATATATATATATATATATATATATATATATATCTTTGTCCCCTCACAATTTATCCTGTAACCCTGTACCACAGTTTGCAGGTCTTTTATCAGTGTCAGCCATGTGGATGAGTCATGGCCATTGCTTGACAAGTTTGCTCTCTGCAAAAGCCTGAGAGAATGTTTTCTGTCCATGTGACTCTCCTTAAGCACACTATACATCATCGATCACATTGCTATGTGGCCCCATAATCTCCTTGATCAGAAAATTTGGGACACAACTGAGTTACATGATGTCACAGTACAGGTTTTCCTATGACCTGATTCCTCACTGACCTTGAGAGGCTAGGGTCAAAATGTTGGCTGTCCTGGTAGCCCTTCTGTTTCTCTAATTTTTCTGCAAACACAGACTGTTGACCTTCTGGAAGAATAGCTTAGTATTACCCTACAGCATATGCAGTTGGGTTTCACTTCACAATCTGTCTGAATATCAAACATCTTAGGCCTAACCTGGAACAGGCATTTTCCATCAAGTATGAATATGTTAAACTTTAAGTCCCTACATAATATGAAGATAAAAATTTAAAGAAATGCAAAATATTTAAAGAACATGAACAAACAATTACATATTTTTACACAGAGATTTAGAAATCTAACCATGCAGAGCATTGTGTCAGGACAGTCCTATGACATTTTCTGTTCCTTCTGTCTTTGTTTTTCATTTATTACCCAATTAAAAAACAGCAAACAAACTTTTGCTTGAGAAATAGTATGGTAATAATTGGTATACCACCTCACCCCAGAAAGAATCACTATCATAAAGAAATCAACTAACAACAAATGTTGGCGAGGTTGTGAGGAAAAGGGAACACTTCTCTACTGCTGGCAGGAATCTAGACTGGTGCAACCACTGTGGATGTCAGTGTGGAGACTCCTTAAAGAACTAGGACTCGAAATCCCATTCTAGCCAGCTATCCCTTACTGGGAATTTTCCCAGAGGAACTGAAAACTTCATATTATAGTGATATAAGTGTACCTATGTTTACAGCAGCACAATTTGTGAAATCCAACTATTGGAAACAACCAAGATGCTCTTTACATGAGAAATGGTTGAAAAAGATGTGGTATTTTCATACAATGGAGTATTACTCAGCTACAAAAATGATAAACTAGAAGCATTTATATTTAAATGGATGCCACTTGAAGATACACTCATAAATGAAATAAAACAAGCCCATATGTGTAAATATCATATATTCTCCCAAGCATAAGAACTCAAACGAAGAAATATGAATAGAAAGGTATAACACAATTAAAAGGAAAGTGAGAATTTGAGGAGTGGACAATGAAGAGAGGGCAAGGAGAAAAGCTAGGAAACATGACAGGGGCAAAGCCATAGATTTATATGCAAAAGATGGTTAAGGCAGTGATCCTGAGAAACATCATCAAGTTTTTGAAACTAGCAGTTAATTTTGGTAGGATTCTGCCGTGAATAATTATACATGTTGATATCTGTGAACCAAGCAACTGCGCTGAAGATAACAATGTGTAGTAGAAGGGTCGTGCTTGGATTGCCTGTCATTCTGGTCTGCTAAATACATACTTCCTGTCATGACTTCTGAGATATTTGGTGGGCCCTTTTATTTTTATTTTTGAAGAGTATAAAAATAATAATAAAATAAAACATTAGAAATAACACAGACTTTCAGTAAAGAATATAATAGCCATTCAACAATGGTTGTTAGATTACATATTGTTGTCTTCATATTACCTGTGCAGGTTACTAGGTTCAAGCATGCAAAACCAATTAAAATCTATAAAAAGTTAAAAACAGCGAGAAAAAAGATAAGCATTAACTACTCCCCTTAATAGGCTAGTAGACATCAGCATTAAATCTTGCTGGAATATTTTCTCCATATGTCATGCTTAGGTTTTGTTGGCTGTAATCAAGCTTAACACTCATTGACTTAGGACTGTATGACTTCATTGTGTAACTTTATCATTCCTTTTTCCACCTCTGTCTTAATCTTGCTCCTCCACTGTCTCCTGCATCTCAAAGGCACTCTTTTTACTCTGATCACTAAAAGAATATGATATAGCTTCCATGTTCAACCCCAAATGGTCTCATTTGGGTATCTTTAGCTTCATGACATCAACAAAGAACCTATTTTCAAATAGATTCACATTACTGGAATCTTAGTTACTCTCATCCCACTTCTGGGACAGATACCTTACACTCAAAATATGGGAAGGAAAGGCTTATTTAGCTCACAGTTACTGGAGGTTTCAAGACACTGGAGGAGATGCTGGGGTGCTGCTGTATCTAGGATGACCCTCCCCCATTTCTCTGAGAAAGCACAGACTAGCCAGTCTAATATTTCATGCCTCTCTGGTTCCATCCCTTGGGCCCTGCCCTGGTCCTCTGGCTCTGCCCCCTCAAGCTACTCTTTGCTCCTCCAACCATGTTTGTCCCATAATTTACATGAGGATTTGTGGGGACAGGTAGACACAAACCATAACACCTAGGAACTGGACATAGTCAGGGCTTGGACAAGATTTTCTGGCTCATCATTACTGAACCTACAGAAATAATACGTCTTTGTTATACTTTTTCACTATTAGTGTTTTCCTAAAATATTTTTATTAGTAGATGAGCATAGGACATAATGATTATATTTCTTGTGGGCAGCAGTACATGGACTCCACACACTTTTATATTTCATCCCCCTCTCTTCCTCACATCATCTCTCAAACACTTACCTTTTGTAAAAGATTGGTAGTTCATATATCATTACTAATATTTGTGATTGATATCATTTTTTATTTTTGTTTTACATCTTCACAGAGGTTTATTAATTTTTTATTTATGTTTAAAACACAGCCTTTTGTTACCTTATATTTCCTTGATGCATACTTTTGTGGTATGGGTCATTATTAAATAAAGTAGCAGTGGACTGAACACAAGCACTACAGTACTATATCAGCTACACTCAGTGCTATGATACTTACAGTTAATACTGTGGCAGTTATACTGAATGCTGTGACAGTATACTGAGTGCTGTGACAGCGCCACTCAGTGCTCTGACACTCACACTCAATGCAAGGGTAGCTACACTGAGTGCTATCACCATTATGCTGAATGCTGTGACATCTACACTCAGTACTATGACAGTTACATTCAGTGCTAGACAGTTACACTCAGTGCTGTGACAGTGACACTGAGTGATGTGATGGACACACTCCGTGCTTGACAGTTGCACCAAGTTCTTGACAGTTACACTCAGTAATATGAGTTACACTCAGTGCTTAACAGTTACACTCAGTGGTCTGACAGTTACGTTGTTCCTAACAGGCAAGACAGGAACAATCTGACTAACAGCATATGCAATTTGGACTCACCAGACAGAGATAATTTATGTCCCAGGGATGTGGAGCACTAGTGTCACCACACTACTCTGACTGGTATGCCAATTAAAATTTATAAATATTTTGTTTTTGTGATTTTCTATGAAAAATTTTTAGATCTTGGGTAAATGAAGCCCCAGAAAGTGAGACAAGAGATTAGGGGAACTACTTTATTTTCAATTAGAAAGAAGATATAGGAAAAAGAGTATCATGTAATGTAACCTGGAAAAGAAATACTTCACATTTTTGACTAGAAGTAACTGAGGCTAATATATCAACATGAATTGCTGGCTCTTGCCTGGTGTAAGTTATAAGCATTAAACTTAGATCCAACAAATTCCATGTCTGTTTATATTTATTCAACATCATTATACTGATTGTTCTTCTAGCCACACTGAAAATTCCTGTCTTCCCTCCACCATTTGGCAGTTATGAAGTTTTCCGGTAAGCAAGAGGGAAGATAGAGGGATGGCACCATTAGAGCCAGAACTTGACCCAGTCCTCCTCATATGAGGTCATGATTTCTTAAGGGTGAGTACTGCCAGCACCAGTGGTGGCTAAGAAGAAATGGCCCTTTCCAGAGGGTCTCCTGAGGAAGACTCTTATTATGCAGTTCATGTTTTGCTTTTTGAGTGAAAATATTGCAATTAGCATCTTTTCTAGAGAACACAAAAGTTATTTAATGAATCCATCTGCTTGCTTGGTCGCTAGGTGTGCTTTGCTTTCCAGGCCGTACACTCCTTATTTTAAAGCTTTTCCCTGTGGTTCCAGTTGTTCACTCCTTTGTCTTCCTCTTTTATCATTATAGCCTTGAATGTGTTTTATGTTTCCCACCTTGAAGGTTGTTATTGTTTGTGTTTAGCCTATTAATTACATAGAATCTTCAGATTCTCAAATATTTAGGCCAGTATTGTACTGGAAATGAAATGGGAATAAAGATGAGGAATGCAGTGCTAACGAATGAGGGGGCTTTCGAGAAGGAGAGGCCGAGCCGCGAGTCCTATCAGACCGTGAGCACCATTTTTTCTCAGTAATCTCTGGGAGTCAATTATAACTGATGATATTTTTGGAGAAAGCTGAGTTTTGTAGAATGAGAAAAACGCTTCCCATCTCTTTCTTCTGGCCTCTCACATGTGCTGCCTGGTAATTCCCTCCTTCCCGCTGCTTTTCTTTGTCTCCCTTAAACTTTTCCGTCACCACTGCTCCCTTCACTTCCTCCAGTGTTTCCTCCTGTTTTCCCTTCTGCTTTTCTTGTACCCTTACATCCTTCCCTGCTCTCCATCTTTCCTTCTTGTCTTTTTCCTGCCTACCTTCTCCTCCTCGTACATTATTTTAATATAAAAATGTGCTTCATTAGAAGCAGAGGAGGGGCCAGAGATACAGCTCTTCTGCGGGGTGCCTGCCTGGCAAGTACAAGGTCCTGAGTTCAATTCCTGGTTCAAGAAAGAAGAAGAAACAGAGAAAAGAGGTGAGAAGAATTTCCAAGGAGGGCAGGAGTTATTCAATGAATAAAAAATTGCAAAAGAGTGCTTTTACACAAATAATTTGGCAAAAATTATAAATTTTACCAGTCACAGTTGTGTTGAGAAAAATGTCAAATTCAATAATTTAAATTAGCATATTCAGTCAGTTGTAAGTCTACATTATTTGAATATCTGACTTTTATTCTCCACATAGACTTCTAGGCACTGAGGATTTATTAGCATAAACCCGGGTGCTGCTCTTAGAAAATCATTCTCTGGCTGAAAGGCATAGCAAACAAAAGTTGACACCACAAGTAACAGTGCAGTGATGATTTCAAGAGGAAAATAAAGGATGGAACAAGAATACAAATATAGATATGTAGACAGGCTACAGAGGAAAGCTGATGTATAAGCAAATATCAGAATACAATAGAAAGTAAAATATTTAAATATCAGGGAAAGAGCATACTAGTCACACATTAAAGCAGAGAATAACACCAGTGATATAGGCAAGCACTCAGCATGTCAGAGAAGAAGAAGAAAGGAAAACCATTATTGTTGCATGTGTGGTAGTAGATTCAGGAAGAGACAGAGTGCAGGAATGTACAATATTTGTACCTGAAGTGGTTGATAAAGTCATTGAATGTCATTAAAATACAAATGAAGGCCAGTGGAAGATTTCAATCAGAGAATGAAGGGCCTACCTTACAGTTTAAAGTATCCACTCTAATGCTTATGTAGAGAGCATATAAAATTGGATCATGTGGGAGCAGGGGGTTATAGAGAAAATATTAGAATAATGCAGATGACAGATGAAGGTAATTTGAATCTGTACAGTTCAGGAAACTATGACACTCAAGGGTGTATTTGAAATTTATAAAAAGGTATGATTGGATGATTGCCTGAGTTTATATCTAAGTAAGGCACTATTAGTACACAAGAACACAAATACCTTGGCCTCTGTACCTGATAAGTGTTGTGAGTTAGGAAGAAGTCATGGAGAGAATTGAATGTCAGAGAAAAAAATTCAAAGGTATATTTTTCTCATGCTACCACAGAGGTGCTCCTTAAATGTTCAATAGACATAAAATAGATATAGATTCAGAAATGTATGTGAGTTATTATACATATAAATTTATGTGGAATTTATTTAAAGCTCCACAAAGTTTTGCAACAAATCAATCTGCTTTATTATTGTTTAATGCAGTCTTTCCCAAGGCAATCATGCTAAGAGACTCTATTTCTTATTACATACAAATGTCTATTGGAGAATTAGCATCTCACCAAGTACATTCTGAGATGTGCTGTTGGCAAAAATCACAAAAGGGAGACATAATGATATGTTTTGAAAATTCATTGCTAAGTTATTTACAAAAGACGGAAGAAATTGTCCTCACATTCACATGGAGAGACTTTTGTATAGTCAAGATTATGGTGTATTTCTTTTCATTGTATTTGCCATGATAAAATTAGTAAAAATAAATCATTCTTGGAAGGAAAATATATTTCAAAACAATGGAGGCTGGATTGCATTCAATTTTTCTCCTTGAATATGACAAGAAATCTCAGAAGCTGAAGGACTTTGTTCTGGAAGTAGGAGTGGAATGGCAAGGACACACTTGGCAGTGCGTTTCAAAATCTCTCTTCTCAGTGTATGTATATGTTTCATACCAGCATATGTATAAGAATTCAGCTGAGTTGCTTGATTTACCAGTAAAGAGCCATTGGTGCTTAGCTTGTGTTTCAGAAGTTTGAAAAACTATTTTAATGCAACAGCCTGGAATATCGCAACTTAAAGAGAGTAGAATATACAATATGAGAGCATAACCCAATTTGAAGGTTAAATAGCATTTCCTATACTGTTATTTTTTAAGTGAGTGAGTGTGTATTTGCATGTGTGAATGCACATCTAAGTGTAAACTGTGTTTATAATCCATAATGATGTACAGTAATACAAGAGGATTTCAAGATAGCTAAATGAAGTTCTTGGTGGTTTAAATGATGGAAAGTATTAAAGCATAAGAGTAAAATTAGATAAATCAGTTGCACAGCTAAGCCTTTGACTGCTAGTGCCCATTGGTGGTGTGTGTCTCAGCACTGTGTTCTATCCCTAGCCAGTTTCTGCTCATTTTTTGAGCAGAATGTGATTCTGGTTATGTGAAGAAGGTGATTATGAATGGATCTGATTCTTAACAGATCCCACTCTCTAAAGCCCTAGTACATTTTCAGAATTCTGACCATCATCCACTCTGAGCCTCATAGTTTTTTATTCAATGAAGTATCACCATACTTACATAGCTGATATTTCTTATTTTATACTTAAATCCTCTGGGCAACCTTCTAGTTACTTTCAAATAGAGATGTAAGATTCTTTTCTTCCTCACATATACGCATCCATATATCTTAACTAAGTTAAGATCAAAATATATAACCCAACACAAAAATCCAGAGTTCTACTTCCTGTTGGGTTTCCTTTGTCTTCATTGACTTTCTGGCTTTTCATTTTGTCAGTATAGGAGATCTATGCTCTGTGTTTTCTCTTGCTTTTAGTACATTTTTTCTTCCTTTTAACACTGTCAATCTCAATTACCAATAATCATGCCTTGACAAACCTTATTGGCCACAGTGTTACCATGTTCAAAGCTAGCACTGTCAGTCTCTGTCCTAACTTTCAGGAAATATTAAGATACTGTGCATATGGAGCACTTGAGTCTGCTGCCTCATTATTTAATTACAGTTTGTTGCTTCTTTCTTATTTTTCCATTTTGTCTTTTTTCTTCATCCTTTAGATTATGAATAATACCTTTACTACAATTTCTTCTTGATTTGTTTATAATATTTGTGGGTATATCACTTCATATGGATTTTATATTTTTCATTTTTTTATTTAATACAATATCCATATTGAACTTATCACATTCTACTAATATATTGACATTTTAATACTTCAAATGCAGTAAGTTTCATAGAGGACACTTTGCTATTCCTATTCTTAAAATAGAATTAAAATTTCCTCTAGATATATTGAATGCCATATCCATGGTGACATATTTTTCTCTAATTACTAAACATTATTTTAAAATCAATAAGGAGAAGGAAGATGAATTATGTTTATACTTACCTACTCTAATGTTCTATCTGAAATTTCAACATTGCTGTACTGAAATTCTCTTTCTGTTTAGAGAACTAGAGCTATTCTTACAAATGTCATTTTCTTACAAATCAATCTCTTCATCTTCCTCTGAGAACGTTTTTATTGCCTTGTTATTGTTGAATATAAGATTTGCAGTTGAACATTCCTTTATCACTTCATAAAACATTAAGCTCACTTCTGACTGGCCAGTGTATTAATGGAAGAAATCTGCTGTCATGTGAGTTTATATTCTGCTGTCAATGCATCATTTCTTTTTGGAATAAAACAAAAGAAAGTGAATAAATAGTACCATATGTTTTATTTTATTTTTCAGAAGCTTATTCATGCTATGTATTGGCATGAATTTTTATTGCTTATGTTATTAGAATTACCCATATTCCTTAATTTGTAGATTTGTGTCTTTTGCCAGGTTTGGAAAGTGTGAAACCCTTTTCCTCACCTATTTTTTGTTTCCTCTCACTCCCATGCTTGTGACACTGCTACGACACAATTTGTGGAAGTTGGCATACTTTTGCAACTGTTATACAGTTCTTTAATTATTTTTCCAATTTATTTTTGTGCAATATTTGTATTGCTCCTGGATAGGAAGATACAGCACTTTGAAAATGACCATACTCACACTATTGCTTTATAGAGTCAATGCAATCCTGACCAGTATACCTTTAGGATACATCACAGAGCTAGAGAAAACATTCCTAAAATTCATTTTGCTTGATAGCTTAGCGGATTAAAGCACCTGCTTAGGCAGATGCAGAAGCTAGATTTTGATCCTCTTTGTACTGTGCCGTCTTTGCCCCTGGGATGTGCTGAGATGGAGATTGAGACTGAGTGTGGTGGTGTGCACTTGTAATCCCAACACTTAGGAGGCTGAAAACAGGAGAATAACTATGAGCTCAACTCCATTCTACACAGTGAGACACTGTAGACCCTATAGACCTTGTCATACATACATAAAAAATAAAATAAAAAATAAAATTCATTTAGAACGAGAAGAGAACCAGAATATCAGAAGAAATCCTGGGCAACAAATGAAAGGCAGGAGGCATGACAATCTCTGACCTGAAATTATACTATAAAGCTATTGTGATAAAATCAGCATGGTACTTGCATAAAAACAGACCTTAGGATCAATGGAACAGATTGCAAGATTGTGTCTACAACCACAAATATATTCAGCCACCTTATCTTTAAAAAATGGGCCAAACATGTTCACTGGAGGAAAGATGGCCTCTTTAATAAGCGCTGCTGCAATGTTCAAATTGTGTGAAGTATGTTGTTTCCAGGTTCATTGGTCCTGTCCTCTTTCACCTCCAATCTAAAGTCCACTCAACAAAACTGTAATATCTTTCAGTTATTTTCTTCATTCTACAGTTTCTAAACTATGTTTTTCTATGTTTTTAAATGTTGGTATTTTCACTGAGTTTTTTCTTTGTTTTTGGCTAGCTCACCTGAAGGATGGGCTGGCATGGCATGTGATGCTGGGGGATCAAACCTCAGTCCCCTGTGGCTGCCTAAGCAAGCGCTTTAGACCGCTGAGCTATCTCACTGGCCTGAGATTTTCTACTTTTAATTTGTTCAACAGATTTTGCAATTACATGTGAAAATATTTTTCTGATACCTGCTTTGAAGTATTTGTCAGCTAATTACAGTGTCAGACTCATCAAAGTATTTGTTTCTGTTAATGATCATTTCTTGTTTAAGTCTTAGTTTTCCTGATTCTTAATGTATATGATTTTATTATGTTCTTGACATTTTAGATAGCTCATCATGAGACTGTAGATATAATTCAGGCATTTTTCACAGACATGGATAATGTTGAAGGCAAGGTCAATGATCAGAATCCCACCGGACTGTTAAGGGGAAATAAATTTCATTTAAGCCAGCCTCTACACGTGGGTGACACTGTAGTTTGGTTCAACAGTGTCGTCATATATAACAAACTTTAACCTATCTTCATGATTCAAAAAAATACCCTGGTAACTAGGCAACTGAACCTCAGCATTCAAGCTTCAGCCAATCATAGGCAGAAAACAGATTAGACTGTGTTTAAGGCACAATCAGACTGTGGCAAATCCAGTTGTTTCTGTATGGCACTTCCTTCTTTCTGGCTATAAATATAACCTGCACATGTAGTAGAATATGTGCTTTCTGAGCCATATTTGGTCTGGAATGGTTCCAAGTTGCAGCCTGCCTGCCTGCCTGCCTGCCTGCCTGCCTGCCTGCCTGCCTGCCTGCCTGCCTGCCTGCCTGCCTTCCTTCCTTCCTTCCTTCCTTCCTTCCTTCCTTCCTTCCTTCCTTCCTTCCTTCCTTCCTTCCTTCCTTCCTTCCTTCTTTCCTTCCTTCCTTCCTTTCCTCTCTCTTTCTCTGTCTCTCTCTCTGTCTCTCTGTCTCTCTCTGTCTCTCTGCCTATCTCTCTCTCTCTCTTTAGTACTGGGGATCGAACTTGGGACCTTGCACTTGCCAGGCAGGTATTTATGCTTCTCCAGTTAACTACCTGGCCCTAGGATACTTTTCTTGTTCAAACAAACATTGCTAAATTTCTCTTGCCTTAGTTTTCCTTTTAGCAGTGTCCACTAGCAATGCCCTATCACAGTTGGAGTGTTGACTTGCTTTTGTTCTTATCAGAGTGGGGGGAGAGTTATTTAGCTCTATCTCTTATTCACTTAACTTCCCATTTACATCTGCTCAGAGTGTTTCCTTGCCTCTGGGTGAGAAAGTAAACTTTTAGTTCTCCACTGAGAAAACAGAATGCTGATTCCCAGCATTTTTCTGGAGGATGAAGTCAGACTAAAGAAGGAGAAGGAACAGTGGAGTTCTGAGTATTCTTCCCTCCTTCCACATCACCCTGCTCACTGAGAATGGGTGAGTGTGAGCTCAGTGCCCCTGTGATCTTCCCTAACACTCAACTAGAAGTGAAGCATGTCTCGGATCAGCCTCATTCAGTCTTGTTGTGTGGGCTGGGGTGGGGGACAGGGGTTAGGCATAGTTTCCCACTGCACCACACTAATAGTACCATACCAGAGAAGTCAGCATACGGCCAGTGCCCACTAAGGGAATTGAATGTTAGCACTCTACGCGTCTGTGCCACTCACAAAGAAACTATACTTCTGATTGTACTTCTCAGTGTCCTGATTGTACTTCTGAATGCTATTTGCTGGAACAATAGAGGTGAGATTACCCACTGATTTGTGTATATGTGTGCATACTTCACTTTTAGATCCCTGGGACAAGTTATATGAATAAGAATTCATATAATTATACTATTTGTCAAACATCATTCTATCTATCTATCTATCTATCTATCTATCTATCTATCTATCTATCTATCTATCTATCTATCTATCATCTATCTATCTATCATCTATCTATCCGTCATCTATCACCTGTCTATATCATCATTGCAAGACACATCAATTCAATTCCTAGGTATAACCTCAATATAAATCATAATTTATGTCTACATAAAAACCTTGTACACAAGTGTTTATACATCATTATTCACTTTAATCAAAAATAAGAAAAAGTCAAAGATCTGTTGGCTGTTAATGGATAAGTGGAGTGTTCTTTCTGTACAGTAGAACACTATTCACTAATAAAAAGGCATAATAATAATGCAGTGTTTTATTTCATTTATATTAAATTCTCAGAACTGGTAAAACAGTAAATAATTTAAAAGGTCTGGTTGGCTGAATCTGGCATTATGTGAGGGAAAGTGGAAATAATGACCAAATGGCTTGTTTTTTACCCTGTGGTTTGTTTTGAGAATGATAAAATGTTCTAAAATTTTGGCCATGTCTATACATGCAGCAAATACAGTGAAATATGTGACAGTATATACTTAAAGTTGGTGATTCTGTGGTGTGTGATGTATGATTTAGAAAGACTGTTTTAAATTTTTGATGTTCATGAGACTGTTTTGGTCATTTTTCTACATCATTGTTATTTTCTGTCTAATAAATTTCCTCAGTTGTAATTTATTTTTTTTCTGTTTTTAACAACTTTTGCTTTTGTTGCATGTATTTGGAGTTCAGTGATGAGGTGTATGCATATTCAGAATTTCTATCTATTCACTGTGTCAAGATCTTTAACTATGAAGTAATGTATTCAGTTTCTGGGAAATTTTATGACTCAGAAGTATTTTTAATCTGATAGCATATGTTCATCACAATTTTTTTCAGATTAATCTTTAGAGGCCTATCCTTTCTTCTACTTTAACTATAGTATCATCTTTCAAAATTATTCTAATATTATATCAATGAATCATGCCCATAATTCTTCATATTATATTAATATCTTTACTTTCCATGGAATCATTTGAGTATTTCATATAATGTAAACATTCACAGAGTCCTTAATTTCATGATTTTTTATTTTTTTCTTCTGTGTTTATGTGTCTGGATTTCTTAATTTTTGCCATTGTCAGGATTACTTCACAGTGTTTGGTTTTCTGATTTGGTTTACGTACCTTGGATAACTATATTTTATATAAATATTTGAATCATTTTCCTTAGGATTACAGTATATGCAGAACTTATCACTAATGTAAATGTTTTATGGCTTTAGATAGAATATAGAAACTTCATTATCATTTGTGTTCTTTTATCTGTCTCTCTTTGAGACATAATTATCTTAAAATACTTCTATTATGTGTAGATGACATTTTTGGGCTATTATGTAAGTCATCCAGCACTAAATGTTTTCTCTGATAATCTTCAACTTAATTCTATGAAATAGGAGTAACATGTGCATGATAATTGAGATTAATTTCACTATTAATGTATGATGAGAAAATAGTGTTAGGGGCTCTAGATGTTTTGCTGAGAGCTAAGCAGCCATGTAGCAAAGTCAAGATTCAGCCTTCTGTGGGTTTCTTTACACTAATTTATCAATATCTATTTCATCAATATATGTGTAGGCACCGAAAGATCGTGTTATCCCATACATTTGCAAAATTATCCTAAAAATTTGTTCACAACATTTTATAAAGCATAGGATCTTAATTGTTTCTGCTCCCACACGTAGTGTGAAGCTACTCAAGGGCACTGCCCAAATTTGGAAGCTTGATAAGCAACATATGGGCCACACCAGTAGACTAAGTACTCACATAGATAATTCTAAATTTGCACATATCTTTGGACCAATCTGGAACCTACCATTTATCTGTAAGTGACAATGTACATAATCTGAATACTGCTCAATATTCAGAGTTGCTTTGAACTCGGTTCCTATGAAAAAGCATTACCCACCGCTTTGATTATCAGTATTTTGATTCCAAAATAAAATGGAAGCATTTGAAAGTGCCAATACCATATCTAGTTAGATTTGAGTGTCACTAATGGGTTCTGGGAAACACAAACCCTAACTATTTTATGCATTAATCTGCTCTTGGGTTCTATAGTCAGTGTACCTGAGAAGACAAGTGCTTTCAATAATCTTAGAGATCTAAACTGCTTCTTTTAACTGCTAGCATTCTGGAAATAACAATCTGATTTTTTTTTTTTTTTTTTTTTTTTTTTTTTTTTTTTGTATTTTGGAGAAGGGTTTACAGAGTGTTTAGGGTCTCACTGCTAGGTAGGACTCATTGTAATCTGTCTATTTATAGCCTCACAAGTACTAGGATTATAGGCATGAGCCACAATGCCCAGTCTCAATTGCCATCTCAGCATGCTTTGGGGGTGGGGCTGGCATTGCAGGCATGAGGATTGAACCCCTGACCCCTGTGCTTTCTTGCAGGCACTTTAATCAGCTGAGCTATTTGGGTGGCCAACAATCTGATTTTATCTACATTACCTCCAGTGTCTCTCAAACAGCAGTCCATTTTTCACAATGAGTATATCCTCAATACAATTTGAGAAACCTTGAAATACATATATTGAAATATATATTGAAATTGAAATATATATTGAAATATATATTGAATATTGAAATATATATGTATATATGTATATTGAAAAGCAATATCCTAGTGATGTATTTTTTTAAAACTATTCACCTTGTAACATAGAAATAAATATTTTTAGATTACTATATTATTTTATCCTTATTCATTTAACAAGAGCAGAGATGCCATCATGAACATTTATATGAGTAACCATCAACTAATGGTTCTTTCTGAATATTGCTGACAAAATATATTTCATTGTGTTTCAGTAGTGCATAGTGCATTCTCAGAAACTGAAACAAATGAAGTAAATTTTTATGACAGTATTCATGCACATTCTAGGAAATTTTATTCAAGAAGTTTACAGTGTATCAGCAAAGCCAGCATGACAAGGTCATCCAGCAGAATAACCCAGGAGAACCAGCATCTTCCAGCAGCTTCCCTAACAGCCTCTCAACAGCTTCTTCAGTTGTGTCCCTTGTGCCACTGGCAATGATGCTTATGTGGGCCTCTGACTGGTTCTGTTCATCCGGGTGCAGCAAGCTGACCACCAGTGAGCAACCCACCACACTCGGGAGTTTCTGAATATGTTGCCTCACATGGCAACAGGGACTTTGCAAATATGGTTAAAGTGAAGAAACACAAGTGATTACCCTAGAATATCCACGTGTACTCACCTTAAATGGCGAGAATTTTCACAAATACGGTGGGAGGCAGAGGTGACTGAAGGCAGTGGTCATAGAGGGGCAATACTGATGATTTTGTAGATAGGAGTGGACATGAGTTTGCTAATGCAGATGGCCTACAGAGCTGGAAAAGAAAAGTGAGGTGTCTTCCTTTAGAGTTTCCTCAACGGAGAATAATCATGCTGAGAACTGTGATTGCAGTTTCATAGACAAGGTCAGAATTCTAAAATAAAGAGCTATTCAATTCTACCAATGTTGTTGTAAACTACTAAATTTGGGGTGATTAGCAAAGGGTAGCCTGCCTGAGTGTGCAGTATTGGATTTTGGACTGTGGACAAGCTGTCCACTATGAATTGCCTCAGTTCAACAAGCCTGGGTCAAGAACCATGAGGGTAAGTCAAGATGCTCGCCTTCATGAATGGATGAAGAAGATATGATGTATGTGCATATTATCTGGAGCCAGAATAATTCAGCTGCTGCCTTAGACAGTAGCTGGCTCAAAGGCATGGTGAGGCTTCCACAGGATGAATGGCCTGCACATCCATGTCCTGCACTTGGCTCTGCTTATAGGAAATAATATGCATGAAGCTGAGGCCACTTGAAGTGAAAGACTACTTTATGACAAGTACAGCATCTTGCTACACCTTCAAAGATATCAGGGACTTCACAAACAGTGGGAGTGAATGTGTCACCCTGTTATAAATGTAGAAGCACTTCATTAATTCCTTGCAGTGACCATGCAAGAACTTCTGGCTTTGAAGACAGACAGCAGGCCATGTCGCTATAATTATTTCATTCATTTGTGTATATTAATTAGTGATGTTTATTAGCATCAGACTTCCACTGGTGTCCATCCCTGGCTTCAAGTAATGTCATGTGAAAGTCTTCATGTGCAAACCTGGCTCAGGCTATGTCCATATGTACCCCATCCTGCTTATGCCACAGCCAATGATGCCTTTCTTCCTGTTCATAAATATTTAAATTGTTTCCAATGTTTTTTTTTCATTTATTTTTATTTTATTAAAATACAAATGTCAATCAGACAGACACCTTAACCATACAGATTCGATGAATTAATACATTGCAAACTGTTTTCATAACATTTTGGTATTGTACAAGGTATATACATGATATTATATTTATAGATATTATTTTAGCAGATATCTCTTATCAGTGAATTAAGAGTGTAGTTGCTTACTTATCTTATTTTTTATACCTGAATTATATCAAAAATTCAATAATTATTTACCTAGTGGATGACCATAGTACTAAAAGCCAACATAATATCCTGAGCAACCACCGTCAGTGCAGATCTTGCCTCTCACAGAATTATGTAGAAGCACAGCGTTATCTATCCCAACTGTACTGTCTATACACACACATCATGATTTTTTCTTTCTACAACCTTCCTTTGTCTACACCTGTCAAAAGTGGGCACTCCATTGACATTCAATTAACTTAGGTGCTTGAACTCGACAACACAACCCAACACAGTCCAGCATTCTGCAACCATAGTGAGTTATTCGAAGAAATTGTCGACCATATCCATTTACAGCGCAGCTTAATATTATGGGCTCATGATGTATACTTCATTTTTATACTTTTCTGCTGGATGGTTAAGACCTAGGTAGATCAAGACTTATATACCAACACAAGAACTTTATATTTCCTATGTGGTCATTGAAGTCCTCTCAGGGTTTATCTTGTAGTCCTGTACATTATTCTGTAGTTCGTTTGTGTCATCCATGTGGAAGAATCATGGCCAATGCTTGACGAGAATGCTCTCTGTGAGAGCTTGAGAGAAAGTTTTCTCTTCATGTGACTCCCCAGGCACACTTTAGAACTTCAATCTCTTTCCTCTGTGGCTCCATAATCTCCTTGTTCAGAAAATTTGGAGCTCACCTGAGTTTCATGATGTTGCAGTACAGGTTCTCCTATGTCCTATTCGCTGACCTTGAAAGGCTAGGTCCAAAATGTTGGCTGGCCTTGTGGCTCTTCTATTTCTCCAACTCTGACTTGTGATCTTAGGTTGTTAACCATCCAGAAGAAAAGCTGATTAGTATCCTGCAGCATATGCCATTCACTTTGCCTTATCTGACTCAATTGATTTTACTTGTTGCACGTTTCCTTTTGTATTTCTGCTTTTCGCTTGTTATACTAGGGAGACTATACGATATTTACGCATGTGTGTCTGGTTTATTTCACTTATGAATATATGTTCAAGTGGCATCCACTTCAGTATAAATGCTTCAAACTTATTCTTCTTAATAGCTGAGTAATATTCCATTATATAGAAATACCACATCTTTTTCAACCATTCCTCATGTGATGGACATCTTGGTTGTTTCCAAGATTTTGCTATCACACATTGCACTGCTATAAACATAGGTACATATATATATCTATGATACAATGTATCCAAATCCTTTGGGAAAATTCCCAGTAGGGGGATAGCCGGCTTGAATGGGATTTCTGGTCCTACTGTTTTGAGGAGTCTCCACACTGACCTCCACAATGGTTGTACTAGTCTACATTCCCACCAGCAGTGGAGAAGTGTTCCCTTTTCCCAACAACCTCTCCAACATTTGTTGTTGGTTGATTTCCTTATGATAGCCATTCGTTCTGGAGTGAGATGATATCTCAGTGTTGTTTTTATTTGCATTTCACGAACGGCTAGCGATGTGGAGCATTTTTTCGTATATTTGCTCGTTTCTTTAATTTTGTCCTCTGAGAAGTGTGTATTCATTTCAGATGCCCATTTCTGAATTGGGCCTTTAAATTTGAGGGCCCTGTTATATCTTAGTTCTTTATAAATTCTAGACAGTAGTCCTCTGTCTGATTGTTTATTAGTTAGGATTTTTTCAAAGTTTGTGGGTTGTCTTTTCACTCTGTTGACAATTTCTTTTCACATGCAGAAACTCTTTAAGAAGAGTTGATCCCATTTTTTGATTCTCTTAAGAGCTTTCCGTGCGAATATATGTTTGTTCATGAACTCTTTACCTACGCCTAGGTCTTCAAGAGTTCCTCGTACTTTCTCTTCCAGGAGATTGAGTGTTTCTGTTTTAACGTTTAGATCTTTAAACCATTTTGACTTTAACTTAGTGCATGGTGATAGAGCTGGGTCAAGTTTTAGTTTTCAGCATGTAGAAAGCCATATTTTCCAGCACCATTTGTTAGAGGCTATCTTTATTCCAGTGAGCTTGTGTAGCCCCTTTGTCGAAGATAAGATGGCTGAGTGTTTTCATAGATGCTTCTGCATCTTCTAATCTATTCCACTGATCCTCAGGTCTATTTTGTTGCCAATACCATGTTGATTTTATCACAGTGGCTTTGTAGTATAATTTCAAAACAGGAATTGTGATGCCTCCTGCCCTGTCTTGATTGGCCAAGATTACCTGTGCTATTCTAGGTCGTTTGTGGTTCCAAATAAATTTTAGGGTTGATTTCTCTATATCAGGGAGGTTTGTTGGTAGCAATTTGACAGGGATTGCATTAAATCTGTATAGCAATTTTGGTAGTATGGCCATCTTCACGATGTTGGTTCTTCCTATCCAGGAGCATGGAATACCTTTCCATTTTCTGAAATCCTCTATAATCTCTTTTCTTAGGGTGTTGTAACGTTCTGTGAAAAGATCTTTGACTTCCTTGGTTAAGTGAATCCCAAGCTATTTCATTTTCCACGGTGCTATTGTGAAAGGTATTGTTTTTATAGTTTCCCTTTCAGTGTGTTTGTTATCTGTACAGAGGAATGCTATTGACTTCTGCGTATTGATTTTGTATCCTGCTATGCTACTGAATTTCCCTATCAGATCTAGTAGTTTCTTGGTACAATTTTTGGGGTCTTCCAAGTAAAGTATCATGTCATCTGCAAATAGTGATATTTTAACTTCTTTTCCTATTCTTATTCCCTTTATTTCTCCCTCTTTTCTAATGGCTGTTGCTAAGGATTCCAAGGCTATATTGAATAGGAGGGGTGATAGAGGACATCCTTGTCTTGTACCTGATTTAAGAGTAAAAGATTTCAGTTTTTCCCCATTTAGGATTATATGAGCTTTTGGGTTGTCATAGATGGCTTTTATCAAGCTAAGATAAAGTCCATCTATTCCAATTTTCTGTAGGACCTTGAACATGAATGAGTGTTGGATTTTGTCAAAGGCTTTCTCTGCATCAATTGAGATGATCATGTGGTTTTTAGATTTCAGTCTATTAATATAGTGTATTACATTTATAGATTTTCGAATATCGAACCATCCTTGCATCCCTAGGATGAATCCTACCTGGTCATGGGGTATGTATGATCTTCTTGATGATTTGCTGTATTCTATTTGCCAGGATTTTGTTTAGTATTTTTGCATCTATGTTCATGAGGGAGATTGGCCTGTAGTTCTCCTTTTTGGTTGTGTCTTTCCCTGGTTTTGGAATGAGTATTATACTTGCGTCCAGAAATGATTTTGGGAGGACTTTTTCCTTTTCAACTTCGTGGAAGAGTTTGTGGAGTGCGGGGATTATATCTTCTATAAATTTCTTGTAGAATTCAGCTGTGAATCCATCAGGCCCTGGACTTTTCTTTGTCGGTAGGCTTTTATTATGTTTCATAGTTCGTTGGCTGTTATTGGCTTATTGAGAGTTGTAATATCTTCTTGATTCAGTTTTGGTAATTTGTACCTTTCGAGGAATCTGTCCATTTCTTCTGTGTCTTCTATTCTGTGAGCATAAAGATTCTCAAGGTAACTATTAATAATGTTCTGAATTTCCACTGGGTCTGTGGTGATTTCACCCTTTTCATTCCTTATCACTTGTACTTGAACTTTCTTTTGCCTCTTTTTGATGAGGTTGGCAAGAGGCTTATCAACTTTATTTGGTTTTTCAAAGAACCAACTTTTTGATTTGTGGATTCTTTGAATTCTTTTTTTCATCTCAATTGAGTTAATTTCTGCTCTAATCTTTATGATTTCTTCCCGTCTTTGTGCTCTGGGTTCTGTTTGCTCTTCTTTTCCGAGTTGTTGGAGGTGCAACATTAAGGTGCTAATTTGTTCCCTTTCCGTTTTCCTAATGTGTGAGTTTATAGCTATAATTTTCCCTCTAAGAACTGCTTTCATCGCATCCCATAAATTCCGGTAAGTTGTACTTGAATTTTCATTGAATTGTAGATATTGTTGAATTTCTTGTTGAATTTCTTCTATGACCCATTGATTGCTGAGTAGGGTGTTGTTTAGTTTCCATGAATTTAGTGAGTTTTTCTGGTTTCATTTGTCATTTATTTCCAATTTCATTGCATTGTGGTCAGATAATATGCATGGGATAATTTCTATCTTCTTGCATATACTTAGGCATGACCTCTGGACTAGTATGTGGTCTATTTTGGAAAATGACCCATGTGCAGCTGAAAAAAATGTGTATTCAGCTGTGGTTGGGTGGAACACTCTGTATATGTCCACCAGGTCCATTTGTTCCAAGCTCTGGTTCAGTTCTGCTATTTCCTTGCTAATTTTTTGGCTGGTTGATCTATCTTTTTGAGATAAGGGTGTGTTAAGATCTCCTGTTAAGATTGTGTTCTTAGACATTAAGTTTTTCATGACCCTTAAGATTTGTCTTACATAGTTGGGTGCTCCTGTGTTTGGTGCATAGATATTTATGAGTGTTACTTCTTGCTCTTGAACTTTTCCCCTGACCAATATATAGTGGCCTTTTTTTGTGTCGTTTGATCATTCTTGGTTTGAAGTTGAGACTGTCTGAGAACAGAATTGCTACTCCTGCTTTCTTCTGAGGTGCTGGGGCATGTAGTATTGTTTTCCATCCTTTGACTTTGAACCTATGAATGTCCTTTTGTGTTAAATGTTTTTCTTGTTTACAGTATGTTGTTGGATTTTGTTTCCTAATCCACTGTTCCTGTCTATTTCTCTTAATTGGAGAATTGAGTTCTTTTGCATTTATGGTTATATTTGTAATGTGCTGAATTTTGTTTGTCATGATATTTAGCTGGTATTGTTTACTCCTTTGTAACCTGTGTTTAATTGACTGTCCTGTTTAGTGGGTTCCTTCCATTCTCTTTCACGGAGTTCTGGTCGTTGTGGTCTCTCTCTAGAACCTCTTTCAGCAGCCTGTGAAGGGATGGCTTTGTCATCATGAAATTCTTTAGTTGTTCTTTGTCGTGGAAGTATTTCACTTCTCCATCAAACTTGAAAGAGCGTTTTGCAGGGTACAGTCGTCTGTGCTGGAATTTGTTTTGGTGTAGGACTTGAAGAACTCTGCTCCATGCTCTCCTTGCCTTCATTGTTTGTGTAGAGAAGTCGGCTGTAATTCTGATGGGTTTCCTTTACATGTGAGCTCCTTCTTCTCTCTAGCAGCTTTCAGTATATTATTTTTGTGTTGGATTTCTGCGATCTTAACTATTATATGTCTCGGTGTGTTTCTACTTGTGTTGAAGTTATTTGGTGTTCTGTATGCTTCGGTGACCTGAATGTTGGATTGTTTCCTCATATTTGGGAGGTTTTCTGCAATTGTTTCTCCCCAAATTCTTTTTATGTCATTTGTATTGACTCCTTCATTCTCGTTGATACCAATTATTCTCACATTGTGCATTCTGGCGTCATCCTGCAGGTGATGGATCATTTTTTCCTGCATTCTTGTTGTTTTTAAGAGATCCTTTCTCACCTTTTCACTAGCTTCTCCGGCATCTTCAAGATCTGATACTCTGTCTTTGCTTTCACTGAGACGGTTCTGTAGACTCGTGATTGCGATTTTTAGTTCTTCTATTTGTCTTTGACTGTGTTTCATGTGTTCTATTTCTTTTCTGTATTGCTCATTCAAGTAATCCATCGTATTTCTGATCTCCTCAGTTTTTTTTATCCATGTCTTCTTTAGAGGTAGTTATTAATTCTTTTTCTGCTTTGTTTCTTCCAATTTGGATTTCCCCTGTATATTTCTGGACTTGTTTTGTTATTTCAGATCCTATGACTTCAAAAAGTTCTTTTTTGATTTCAGAACTTATTTCTGCTTTGAAATAAGTTTGAGTTCGTCATGATCTTTCTGCTGTTGTTTCTTTGCTTCAGATGCTGTTAATTCATATATATCAGTTGGAATAGTGCTCTCTGCACTTGTTCTGGGTGAGCATCGTTTTTCCACCCAATGTTTCTGGAATTCATTCTTTATTTCAGATACTATGTATTCCAATATTTCTTTTTTAATTTGGGGAATTACTTCTCATTTTATTTCCTCTATAGCTTTCTGCTGTTGTTCCTTTGCTGCTGTATCTGTTAGTTCATTCATTGCAGCTGAGCTAGTGTCCTCTGCCCTTCCTGAGGGACTCGAGGTCTGGGATTGCATTTTTCCCCTTCTCTTTGTCATTTTGTATAGCACTGATCTTTGACCTTTGGTGTAAAGCTTTGGTGCAGCTATAACCTTAGCTTGTTATGAGATTCGGGTGCCAGTCTATTAAGGTTGAGATTTTCCAGATATGCCTATCCTGGGTCTAGCTGTTGTGTTCAGTTCCTTTTTTGCTGCAGCTCCTTTTGTTCCCCTATGTTGGTTCCCGGGGTCAGCCCTCCTGTGTCAGGCAAGTCGTTCTCCAGGTGGGTGGGCCTGGGCTTTCGTGGGTCTTCTGGGCTCACTAAAGAATAGTGGATGATCTTATTCCCTGAGTAGGCTGTACTGAGCTGGCCAGCTTGTGCTAGGTCCGGGTCTACAGGCCGTAATCCGAGGAGGCTGGGAAAGGTCCCTCTGGTGCAGTGGGCCTGGAGCCCTCACTCACAGGTCAGGCGGTGCTGGGTTTCGGTCCGTAGCATGGGACTGTGGATTGCTGAGAAATGTCCCTCCAGCGTGGCAGGATTGGAGTTCTCACTCCAGCCCGACCTGCACTGGGTCTCGGGCTGTGGAGGTGAGACCGGTAATCACCTGGAAATGTTTCTCTGGCACAGTGTGCCTGGAGCTGTCACCGGGCCACGGGGGGTGGCGGATAGGTAATCCCTGGGAAATGTATCTCAGGCACGACGGGCCTGAAGTTCTCCACTCACTGACCTTTGATGCCCAGAGAATCGGGGAAATTCCCACTCAATCAGTGGGCTTTAGGTCAGGGGATCCAGGGAGGTGTTGGTGAGTGGGTCCTGAGGTTTCAGTACAGTCACTGGCTTGGAGGGGTTGTGGACAGGGATCTGCGTAGCTCGTGGGAAGAAGCCAAAGGCTCTCCCTCAGACTCACCACACTCTCACTGATCTGGGAAGCCTTGTGAGACCTGTAAATTCACTCTCCCTGGGAGAGCTTGGTTCGGCATCCAGGAGGCCGCTGGAGTAAGCCCCTGTCTAGGCCGGTCTCTGGCTGGGCGGGTGCGGGCGGGATGGAGGAGGATGGTGGAGTCGGCCATGCTGTCTCTGGCTGGTCTCAGGGGCTGGGCGGGTGCGGGCAGGATGGAGGAGGATGGCAGAGTCGGCCGTGCTGTCTCTGGCTGGTCTCCTGTTTTCATTGTTGACGCCTGCTCATGTGTCTCCTCTTCTCTTAAAGCATCCACAAGAACTTCTGCCATGTTGACATTTAACTCACTACTCTTAGCCCACAGGACCTCAATCACATTTACAATGGAACCACTTGTTTTGGCTTGTGATCTGCCTATTCATGAGCACATCTCCTTCACCTGAACAGTGACGTCCCCACAAATCTGTTCCACACAGTAGGAAGACTGTGGCGCTATATTTGATGACGATGATAAAACTGAGAAATCCTGCTACAGGGCACTCATGTCCATGGAGAAAGCCTTTTGAGTTGAAATTATATCTGGGCAGAAGAGAAACACTGTGATGAGAGGCACTGTGAGGAGACAAAGTGTGGTGCATGGGTCCTTAGAAGCCATTGTGTGTACTAAAATAGAGGCCTGGAGGAGACAAAGGACATAGAGAACTTGGCAGAAACCAAGTCACAAGGGACCAAGAGCCTTCACAGAATCCCTGTAGTCATAAATCAATTAATACAAGCTGTGTATTATCCCAGGATTTGGGTCTACATTCTGGAAAAGTGGAGCAGAAGTAAAGTCCCTGTTCACTTAGGTCACTCCAACTGGATGTTTTACTTCTTGAATTTAAGGAGAATTTTTTTGTTTGTTTTGTTTTGTTTATTCTCTACCTGGTAGAAAGGAGGCATTCAGTTTGTTTTATTTTCTCATATGTGAGTAAACAAAAATGCAAAAGGATGTGAGGCCATAATATTAAGCTGAGTTGTAAATGGCTATGGTCGACAATTTCTTTGAGTAACTCACTATGGTTGTAGAATGCTGGACGGTGTTGGATTGTGTTGTCGAGTTCAAGTACCTAAGTTAGTTGAATGTCAATGGAGTGCCCACTTTTGACAGGTGTAGACAAAGGAAGGGGTGTAGAAAGAAAAAATCATGATGTGTGTGTATAGACAGTACAGTTGGGATAGATAATGCTGTGCTTCTACATAATTCTATGAGAGGCAAGATCTGCACTAATGATGGTTGGACAGGATATTATGTCAGCTTCTAGTACTACAGTCATCCACTAGGAAAATAATTATTGAATTTTTGATATAATTCAGGTATAAAAAATAAGTAAGCAGCTACACTCTTAATTCACTGATAAGAGATATCTGCTAAAATAATATCTGTAAATATAATATCATGCGTGTACCTTGTACAATACCAAAACGTTATGAAAACAGTTTGCAATGTATTAATTTATCGAATCTGTATTGTTAATGTGTCTTGAAACTGTCTGAGTGACATTTGTACTTCAATAAAATGAAAGGAAAAAAAAATGCAAAAGGAAAGAAGAGGAAAGGGAAGGAAGAACAGAGAAAAGGAAAAGAAAGAAAAGTTTCAAATATGTCCACAAGATGGGGCTGTGAGTTTACAGTCATGAAAAAGAAATCTTAGCATAGAAAGCAGGGTTCCTAACAAGGGAGCCCTGCAATCCTTCGGTAGTGAGACACTCTGCTTGGAGTACACTAAAATCCTTTCTAGTCATAAAAATGTCCTATTGAGAATGGGGACAACTGAATGTTGGAATGAATGTAGTTCAACTACTTCTTAAATGAATTTCTTTTAAAGCAAAATATGAGCAAAAATTCATGAAGAGGTGAGAAAGAATAAGAAATATCATTAATATTCTTTATGTTGAACACCAACTGTATGAAATTTCACATATTTATATATTTTAATTTTATTTAATTAAAAGATAGATAACTGTATGCTATCATTTTGCAATGTGTTCACTAACATCCCTGTTTGATAATCAACACATTGAGACTTACTGGATTGAATTTCTGCCCAAACTTCTGTGCAACACTCTTCTTACTCTTAACAGGTCCAGACTCAAGTTTTGCTTCTTCCAAAACTGGAGACTGGGTTGTCTTTCACTTCTATATGATATCAGCAGAATTCTAGTGTGCCAAATTTCACCGAACTGACAGTGTGATCTTGTAAGGCTTATCCATTGATATAATTATCCTTTCCATAAACATGGACTTATTATTAATGGGAATGCATGATGGAAACACACATCATGAATGGTCACTCAGGAATTTGTCTGAAACTTCTCAAAGCTATCATCACATTGGCAGTGTTGTGCAGAAATTACTACTTTGTGCCCTATCTGCTCTGCTTTCTTCTTCTTCCGTGTAAAGAATGGGTCCACATCTTCAATAGGTTTGTAGATTTGCCCGTAAGTTGCTTTACCAAATGGAATAGCAGGAAAGAGTTCAGGAGATTGTTTCAAGTTCTCTTTTTCGACCCAGTTTTCTACATGACTCTAAGCAAAGCAGTTGTCTCTTACAGACTCAGTTTGATGACTTAAGAGATGATTGGATCAATGGAAATAGTTTTTTTCTGCTTGTTGTTACTGTGCTTTGATTGCCCTTAAAGCAAGATAAATTTGCTCTTCTGCCCATTCCAAAACAGAGACTAGTTCAGGGGTTTTATGCCTCCCTTCATTACAGGTCAACTGAGTTGTCCATACACATTCCATTTATCCAAAACCTTTGATCAGGGCACATGCATGTGTGGGAATATTTCATGGGACCTCATTAATTTGCAAAATTAGTAAGAGCTTTTCTCTGTGCTATCCATGGTGCTAGATCAGGTAGTTCTAGCCATATGCAGGCTTGTGTCACAAGATAAACATCTTTTAAAGAAAATCAGTACATGTTACTGAAGCACAGCAGTCATTCACTCCATTTGATTCCCTTGTCTGCCTTATTTTGCCCTCTCCCTTTTGCTCAGGATCTCTCCCCTATACTCCAGATGTTCACTTCCCTCTTTCCTAGTGATCCTCCTGTTTTCAGCCTCCTCAGTGTTGGGATTACAGGAGTACCCAACTACACCCAGTCTAGGTGGCCAGTTTAGCATGTCTGGAGGGCAGGGCATGTGGTGCTGGGGGTCAAACTGCGGATCCTGTGCTTGCCTAACCTTGCCTACACACATGCTTTACTCTGCTGAACTATTTTGCCAGTCTGCACCACCTCTCCTTTACCTGTTACATTATTTATACTTTTGATTTCTCATATAAGGAAAACCACACAGTATTTAATTTCTGGGTCTGATTAAGAGTTCTCTATGTTATATTCTTGAGTTCCATCCCATTTCCTACAAATCAGTCAACAATCCTTCTTCATGGCTGAGTAATACTCCACTGTGGACATACATCATATCATCTTTATCCATTCATGAATTTGAGCATCTTGACTCACGCTCATGTTTCTTGACCCAGGCTTGAACTGTGATAATTCAGAGTGGGAAGCTTGGCCACACTCCAAAATCCAGTCAGGCTGTCTTTTTCCATGCCAACTTGGAGTTTCTATTTCCATTATTATTTTCTAATCACCATAAATTTAGTACTTTACATGACTATTTATACAATCAAGTAGTTCTTTATTTTGTAATTCTGTCCTAGCCCAAGAGGCTAAAATCACAATTAGCAGCAGGATTGTGCTCCTTTATGGAAGCTGCAAAGTACACCTCACTGTATAAGAGGGAGAACTGAAAGCTGTTGAGAGGCTGTTAGGAAAGCTGTTGGAAGCTTCTGGTTCTCCTGGGCTATTCTGCTGGATGACCTAGTCATGCTGACTTTCCTGGTAAACTTTACTGTGCTCATTGGAGAAGGAGCTTGAGACCTCGTTGTCACTGAGAATGGCTCTAGTTCACTTCGGGGAGCTCTGGGCATCACCTTGAGCACTGCTTCCTGGCTCTGGAGGGGAAGATGGTGCACAGCTTAGTCTCCTGGAGAACCTTTTTGCACTGGCTTTCCCGATAGGAACCCAGCTTTCCTGATCAAGAGAGGAGCGTGGGACCTCACTGTTGTTGAATATGGCTGTAGCACTTTGAGGCAAGCTCTGATTCTTACCTCGAGCGTCGCTTCCTGGATCCAGGTCAGATCTCTCAGCCCGCTAGCACACGCTGCCATAGACTTTCTAGCTCCCACCACTGACCTGGTCCTTCCCAGTGAAGATTCTTGAAGCAACCCTACATGAAGCATTTCCATGGGCTCCAGGCCTTCAGCTGGACCTGTGGCATTGTTATGGAATAAAGGTCTTCAGCTGGTCTTATGCAGGATGTTACTGTGGGATTTAGGCCCTGTACTGAAGTCTTTGGTCTTTAGTGTGTGGACATATTTCTTGCACTTTCTGTATATTATCGTTTGGGTAATTCATTGTAAATAATCTTATATGTCTTGTATTATATTGTTCACCTTGCAAAACCCCCAAACCATGTCACAGAGACACTACACTGACATCATTAAGGATCATCCTTCTCCTTGTACTGTAAAGCCCAAATAATTTCTAAAAGCATACATGAGGTTGTGCCGCCATCCTGTTCTGTATGCGCCGCCTTAGTACATCAACAAACCATGTCAGCTTGTACAGATACTGCCTGATGTTATGTCTGCTTATGGCCACAGAGCTTAAATCACCTATATTCCCAAATCAAAGAGGACACACAAACCTCAGCTGGGACATAGCTTAGAAAAACATTCAATCTCTAGCCTGGGAACACTCTCCTAAGACAGGCCATTGTGACCCGGCCAGTCTTGAAAACAGTCAAAACCACAGAGTTAACTCATAGTTGTCCTTTTGCCTGCCCCTCTTAGTTTCACTAAAAAGCCATATATTCTCAAACCCACCAATTATTTTAAAGGTCAACCTAAACTAACCAATGCCATTCGCTTCTGTAACTGCGCTTACAAGACCCCTCCTCCCTTTGTCTTCCGGCTTAAAACCCAGCCCACAGTCAGCTCG
>PVKA01000389.1:9645-94056 GCA_004027165.1 Ctenomys sociabilis
AAAAAAAAAAAAAAAAAAAAAAATCACTGTAACTTTTAGCCGGGCGTGGTGGCGCAGGCCTGTAATCCCAGCACTCGGGAGGCTGAGGCAGGAGGATTGCTGTCAGTTCGAGACCAGCCTGAGCTACAAACTGAGCTAAGGCCAGCCTGAACTGCATAGTGACACCCTGTCTCAAAAAGATTAAAAAAAAACACAGAGTGAGTTGCCACTTCACATACACCAGAATGGCTGTAACAACAAATACAATGGAAGTATAAAAGGGTATTGGTCAAACATAAAGAAATTATAAGCTTGCACACCTGGTAGGAATATAAAATAGTTCAGCGGTTGTGGAAAAAGTTGGCTAAAACCTCAGTGAGTAGCAAAATATAATATGTCTAAGCAATTCCACCAATTCCTAAATATAAATATGAAAGAACTGAAAACACATGTTCATATACAAACTTATACACAAATGTTTACTGAATATTATATAATAACAAAAATGTAATGACCCTAAAGGGTATCAATTGTTTTTTGTTCAATTTTTTTTTTGTCTTTTTCAGACCTGGTGACACTATGCAGTTCAGGCTGACTTGAATTCACTTTGTGCTCAGGCTGGCCTGAGACTTGCAGCAATCTTCCTGCTCCAATCTCCCAAATGTGGGGATCACAGGCATGCATCACTATACCTGGTAATCAATTGTTTTTAATGATTAGTAATTGTGGTGAATCCATAGCACGGAATATACAGTGATCAGAGTGAAGATCAAAATGTTGACATACGATACAACAGGCATTAATCTTAAAATCAGGCTAACTTTAAAAAGACAGAAAAGACCATGTTTTTCTTATTCTAAAGAGAAAAGAAAATTAATAGATATGACACTACAAGTGATACATAATTTCAAAAAAATGATATTCAGAAATGATTGTTACATTGCACATTGCTGTCTACAATACAGAGCTTGTATTAGCAGAGATAAGCATGTAAAGCAGATCAAAATAAAAAGCTGGAGCATTAACTGCTCCCTTCAAAAAATCTGATAAAAATTAGTAGTACAATCATGTTAGCTATCCTGTGCATATACGTAGATGGTTTTCCCTTTCCTTATTTTCCGGGCATTTGTCCTTTCCTTCAAGTTCATTCATTTAGAGAAATTTCATTCCCTTTTACTATACCTCCTGTACCTTTAAGATTTTATTTACTTTTTCAGGTTCTTAAACTAGGGAGACAATATGATGTTTACATCTGTGGTCTGATTTATTTCACTTATGAGTGTAGTCTCTAGTTGCATCTATTTACCTATGAAAGCCTGAAGTTTATTTCTCTTTTAGCTGAGTAATACTCCACTGTATAAAAATACCATATCTTTTTTTTATCTATTCCTCAGCTGATGGGCATTTGAGTTGTTTCCAAGATTTAGCTATGGCAAATTGCACTGGTATAAACATGGATGGACACATATAGCTATGGGATGATGTTTTAAATTCTTCTAAAAAAAAATACCCACAAAGGGACTGGCCGGGTTGAATGGAACTTAAAATCTTAGATTTCTGAGGGATCTCCACACTGATTTCCAGAGGTTGTACTAGTTTACACTCCTGCCAATAGTGGAGAATGGTTTCTTTTTCTCCATAGCCCCTCCAGCATTTGTTGTTGACTGACTTCTTGATGATAGCCATTCTTTCTGTGGTGAGATGGAATCTCAGTGTTGTTTTAATTTGCATTATCAAATGATCAGTGCTATTGGACAATTTTTTACATATTTATTTGCCATTTGCATTTTTTCCTCTGAGAAGTATGTATTTATCTCAGATGCCCATTTTTGGAGTGGGTCTTTGAATTTTAGGTGCTGGATTTTTAAAAAATTCTTTATATATTCTACATGTGAGTCCTTTGACTGTTAAGATTTGTTCCTAAATTATGGGACTTTTTCACTCTGTTGGTAATTTTTTTTGATGTGCTAAAATTTTTCAATAAGATGAAATCCAGTTGTTGATTCTTTGAAGTATTTCCTGTGCAGTTTGTTTTTTGTTCATGGACTCTCTGCCCATTGTTATGTTTTCAAGAAATCTACCTACTTTCATTTCTAGTAGATTTAGTGTTTCTAAATTCATTTCTTTAATGTTTAGATCTTTGATCCATTTTAACTTTAGTGTAGTGCATGGTGATAGACATGGATCTAGTTTTAGTCTTCAGCATGTGGAAAGCCACTTTTTCCAGCATTATTTGTTAGAGGTTATCTTCCAGTAAATGTATTTGGCTCTTCTGTCAAAGATAAGGTGACTGAGTGTGCTTGTCTGCATCTCCTGATCTGTTCCATTGATCATCAGGTCTGTTATTTTGCTAGTACCATGTTAATTTTTTTCACAGTAGCTTTGTAGTGCAATTTCAGGTAAGGAATTGTGATGCCTCCTGTCTTGCCTTTCTTGACCAGGATTGCCTTTGCTATTGTACTTCTTTTCTGGTTCCAAATGAATTTTAGGATCATTTTCTCTAGATCTGTGAAGTATATGTATAGTATTTTGATCAGGGTTACATTGAAGGGGTATACCAGTTTTAGGAATACAGCCATTTTCAGAATGTTGGATTCCTAAATCCTCTTCTTTGATCTCTTTTTTTTCAGAGTATTATAATTTTCATTTGTGTAGATCTTTTACTTCTTTGTTAGATTAAATCTTAAGTAATTTTTAATTGTTTTTTGTGGGGTTTTTTGAATGCTGTTGTGGAGGGTGATGCTTTCCTATTTCTCTCAGTGAGCGTGTGGTTTGTGTATAGGAATGTTACTGATTTGGAGGTGTTGACTTTGCATCTTGCTATCCTACTGAGTTTGATTATTAATTCACTGAGTCTATTGGTGGAGTTTTTTTGGTCTTCCATGTAGTATCTTCAAATAATGATAATTTAACTTCTTCATTTCCAGTCCTTATTCCTTTTATTTCTCCATTTGTCCAAATTCTGTGGTTAAAGTTTCCAGAACTTTAGTGAATAGCAATGGTGATGGTGTACATCCTTCTCTTCTACCTAATTTTAGAGTGAAAGCTTTCAGTTTCTGTGCATTTATAAAGATGTTGACTGTTGGTTTGTCATAGATGGCTTTTATCAGATTGAGGTAAAGACCATCTATTCTGATTTTCCATTGTTTTTTTTAATCATGAATGAGTGAGTTCAATTAAGGCAAAATAATACAAAGAATTAATAAAACAAAGAGCTGGCTATTTTAAAGATTAAGTAAAATCTTAATCTATGGAGATGATCACTTGGCTTTTGTCTTTGGCTCTGTTGATATGGTGTATTATATTTATAGACTTGTGTATGTTGAACTATCCTTGAATAAATTTGAGTTTTTTTCTTTCTTTTTTTGATGAGGTTTACTTGGGAGGATATCATTTTACTTAATCTTTCAAATAACCAACTCTTTGATTAATTATTTGCATTATTTTTCCTCAATTGCATTCATTTCTAATCTATCTTTATAATATTCTCCCTTCTTTGGGCTTTGTGCTTGACATGTGCATGCTTTTCTAGAAGCTTGAAGTGTAAAATATCTTACATCTCATTTTGTTTTTCTAATGCGAGAGTTTGCCCCCATAAATTTACTTCTGAGGACTGCTTTCATTACATCCCACAAATTCTGGTAAACTGTTTGAATTTTTATTTGACTGTAGATATTGTTTAATTTCTTCTTTAATTTCATTTGTGATCCATTGGTTGTTTAGAAGGTGTTATTTAATTTCCATGTGTTTGTGGAATTTTTCCAGTGTCTTCTGCCTTTCATTTTCAGGTTCTTTGCAATATGGTCAGATAATAGGCATTGGATAATTTCAATTTCTTTACATTTACTTAAGCATGTTCTATGGACGAATATGTGGTCTATTTTAGAGAATGTCTCATGTGCAGCTGAAAAGAATGTATCTTCTTTGTTGGATGGAACACTCTTTAAAAGTCTAAGTCCATTTGTTCAAAGGTTTGATTCAGTTCTGATATCTCTTTGATAATTTTTGGTCTAGTAGATCTCTCTCTTTGAGATAATAGGGTGTTAAGTTTCTCTGTTAAGATTGTATTATTGGTTATTTGACTTTTCATGTCCTTGAAAACTTGTCTTATATAATTGGGTGCTCCCACATTTAGGATGTGCATACTTGTGATTGTTATCTCTTCCTCTTGAAGTTTGCCCAAATACATAATTACCTTCTTTATCTTTCTTGATCATTCTTTGAAGTTCATATCTCCTGTGAACAGAATAGCTATCTCTGTTTTTTTTTTCTGAGTTCCTGGCACATGGAGTATTGTTTTTCATCCTTTGACTTTCAGCCTATGAATCGAGTTAAATGTTTCTTATGTACAATGCATTGTTGGGTTCTGTTTCTTGATCCATTCTACCAGTCTGTTCAATTGGTCAGTGGAAGCCATTGAAATTGATAGCTGATATATGTTGGGTTATCTTTGTCATGTTATTTTCCTACTATTGGTTCCCTACTTTTCTCCTGTGCTTAATTGCTTGCCTTACTTGGTAGTTTCTTTCTGGTGTTGTTGTTCTTGGAACTGTGGTCAATTTTATATCTTCCTAGGATATCTTTCACTACTCTTTGTAGGATTGTAGAAGTATTTTACTTCTCCATTAATTTTTTAAATTTCTACTTTATTTTATTGAGAAACAGCAATGAGACAGTATCAAAACTGACTAATAGGACAGTTTCAATAATTAATACATTGTACATTGTTATCTTCTTAGTGGATATCCATAATACAAAAAGCAGACAGGATATCTTGTCCAAACACTATTAGTACAAATCTTTCTACTCATTGAATTAAGAGAAAGTAGCTGTATATCTATCCTAACTATTCTGTATATACAAATACAAAATGGTCCTTCCCTTGTATCCCTTTTTTTGTTTAGTCCTGTAAGAGATGGGTATTCCATTGGCATCTAAATAGTATAGGTATGTGAATTCAGCAAAACAATCCAACACAGTCCAGCAGTCGACAATAGTAGTGGGTTATCCACAGATGTTGTTGACTTAAGCCTTTCACAGCTCAGCTATTAATATGGCTTTACTTTATATACCTCATTTTTATACTTTTCTTCTGGATGTTTAAGACCAAGATAAAGTGAGATCTATACAAAAAGAAATGTAACTTTTGTATCTGATAAGGTCAGTCATGTACCCTCAGAATTTATCCTGTAACCCCGTACTGCACTTTGTAGATCCTTTGCCAGTGTCAGCATTGCGGATGAGTCACGGCCATTGCTTGACCAATTTGCCCTCTGTGAAAGTCCATTAATTTTGAAAGATAGTTTTGCAGGGTACATCAATCTGAATTTGAAGTTGTTTTCTTTCAGGACTTGAAATACTTCCCTCCAAACTCTTCTTGAGTTGATGGTTTGTGGTGAGAAATCTGCTATGATTCTGATGGACTTTCCTTTATATGTGATCTGTTTCTTTTCTTTTCTCTAATAGCTTTCAATATGTTGTTCTTGTGCTGAATTTCTGGGATCTTGATAATTATATGTCTGGATACAGATTTACTTTGGTTGATGCTAACTGGAGTTCTAAATGTCTCATTTATCTGTATGTTAGACTTTTTTCCCAATGCTTGGGAACTTTTCTGCTATTACTTCTATAAACAGACTTTTTGTGTCATTTGTGTTGGCTTCTTTTTATTGACACCTATCAGTCTTATGCTTTCTGTCATCTTGTAGCTGTTGACTTATTATCTTGAGACTCCTTGTTATTTTTGAGATCTTTCCTTTCCTGGTCATCAGTTGCAATAATGTATTCCAGGTCTGAAAGTCTACGTTCAGTTTCATTCTAACGGTTTTGACAGTTTTTAAGGAATTTTTAATATCCTGGATCTCTCTTTTAATTTGTTTCACACATTCTATTTCCTTTTCTATATTGTTCATTCAAGGGTTCCATCATTTTTCTGTGCTCCTCTCTTTTGCAAGCTTTCTTTATGGCTGTTATTTCTTTCACCTGAGAGATTCTGATAATAATCTCGTTTCCTCTATACCTACCTGGAGTTGTCTTTTTACTTCATTTGCTATCATTTCAGAGATTTCAGGTGTGTGACTTACATTTTCTTCTATACTGATGTCTCCTAGACTTATTCTGGGTTTGCTGAGGGCCTGAAATTACATTTTCTCCTTTATCTTTTCATTTTTCTATTTCAGAAAGAACTTTTCATTTTGATTTTTGTGATAAACTTTGTAAAATTTTGACAGTAGGTAACTATATCACTACTATCAAAGCCACTCTACAAAAAGTCTGTTCTTCACGGACATCTTCTGTGTGTAGGAGTTTCTTGGTCTATGTCTGTCCTGAGATCTTGCCTTCCCAATTAATTGAGAGTGGGATGTTGGTTTCTATACAACTCTGTCCTCCATTTTTAGGTATAGGGCTATGATGAGGTTATTACTCCAGAACTTCCCAATATTGTTACCCAAGGGAGAATAAGTGGCAGAAACAGATATGAATGACATCTTACCTACAGTAGTACAATTAGCAATAATGATAACATCAAGCAAAATTTAAAACTGATAAACTTTGGAAACTATTGGCTTTTATTTTAGACCATCGGAGCAAAGTCTATGGTTATATAACAGAACAAATTATAAATTGGGAGTTTATACAGTGTTTCTCCTTGCTAGAGTGAATTTACCCTGCGGCAGCTGGTTCCTAGACCAGTTGTCAGGTTCTAGATGTTTCACTTTATGTAGGGGGATGGGCCAGGCACCTGGAGTCCTCTGGCCAAGGTAGTTACCTAGGGTCCTGTGTTAGTTGATACATTGTGTCAACTTGGCTAAATCAGTTCCTGCAGTTCTCAGTGTGGGTGCCCAGTCCTGGAGGTGGCCAGGAATTGAAAAAGGCTTCCTGCAGCTTTGTCCAGTTTCCTAACGTCCTCCCTCTGCTTCCGTTGAAAAGTCCCAGTCTTCAGAGGAGCTTGACCTTCGCAGCCACACTACTTTAGAGGAGCTCTGATCTTCACCATGGAGCCCAGGCCTTCACAGTAAGCATAAAAGAAAGAGAGAGGTTTGATAGACACTACAGCTGCTGCACCTCCTCTGCTCTTCATTGTTTTCTGCCACCATAAACTGCTGTTATTTGCCTTAGAGCCAGCAAAATATAGATTAAACCCTCCAGTAACAGTGAGCTAAATAAACCTTTCCTTTCTTCATTTTGAGTGTCGGGTATTTGTCCTGACATGAGTAAAAAGTAACTAAGATAGGTCTTTAGCACCTCTGTATGGGCTGGCAGTCCCACCACGCAGGGGATGGGATGGGTACCTGGATGGTAGAGATGGCAGCTCTTAATGAGTTAACTTTATCCTAGCTAGAGAAGAAGAGAACCTCCCTCTGTTCACCACTGGGCTAGTGAGTACAAGTAACAAAGGAGGTAGTTACTAACAGGTGAGGAACTAGAATATGAAGTCCTAGCATAGCTTCCAATTCACCTTAGAGATAGGCTATATGAAGGCAAAGTCAACTATATATGATCCTAACTAGAATGTCTTTAGAGATAGAAAGAACCGGGGCTGAGTCAATTCTGCATGACCCTGCCTGGAATACCTGATTCTTTCATTCTTTCCCCAGCCCTGTTAAGGACGTCTTGTTAAGACATTGCAAAAATTAAAAAAAAAAAAAAATGAGAGAAAGGCAAAACTAATTACAGAGAAGAGTTAAACCATATGCCACCATAAATTCTCATGACTGGGCTGTAATCTACATAGTGATAGCCTGTGATTTCTTGGGTCAACAACCTTGGCATCCTATTGTGGTTGCCCTGGAAACCAGAAAAGTATATAAATCGGAATGAAATAAAGAATGAGGCCGAACATATTTTTAGTCTGTAATATTCAGTGGCTAGCCTATCAATAAACTCTGTTTTTCCTAATCCTTGGTCTGTGTAGAAAAAATATCACTAATTCAGGATTAAGGTGGGATCTTTGTTCAAGGTGACTTGGTCTTTCTACTATTGCCAGTGTGAGCAGTCTTTGACCAACAGCTCAAACTTTATGTGGACAGATCCTATTGAATGTCTGGCTTTCATTACTCACTGGTTAAAGGCACGCAAACCATTCTATAATTCAGCGTTTGCTCTGTCTGCATAATATACGCTGTGTTATAGACAAGTAGAAAAGTTAAGTCACCACATACTATTGTTAAGGAAGTAAACTGTAAAGGGCTTCATAGCCAGACTGGTTTATACTAACAAAAAATTTCTTGTAGATAGAAGCACCAAGAAATGGACATTTGGTTTGAAGAAGAAACCTAAAGAGATAGACATAAAATCTTTGAAACAATGATTAAGATTTTGAACGTTCTTTGAAAGCAATAGGAAAAAATGAATATTTACTAATATTAAGAAACATTTTTCTAACCTGTAGACCCCGTCCCAGAAAAACAGTGAGTCAAGGCTGCCTAATACTGAAACTAAGCCAGGCAAGAAGAGAACCTCCCTCTGTTCACCACTGGGCTAGTGAGTACAAGTAACAAAGGAGGTAGTTACTAACAGATGAGGAACTAGAATATGAAAAAAAACACTGTAAAATGCAAGTACAAAGGGAAAGCATAGAGCTCTGGTAGAATCAGGAACACTGACAAAAATCTTCTGGAAGAAAAGTCTCAACTGTTCTGAACAGAAGATAACACTAGGGAACTTTGAAGGTAAAGTTGAAAATAACTATAGCAGCAAATTCAAATCCAGCTTCACTCCTAGTTACATTGACAAAATCTTTTGCATTAGTAGTTTGTTAGAAGAGGTATGCTTACTTTTAAGCATAGATCCTTCAGTCCTCACTATTTTACATGATGTCCAGCATTCAGTAAAAAACTGTAAGTCCCAAAAAACAGGAAGAAAAGCCTAAACACATAAAAAGATTAAACAATCAACAGACTATAACCCACATGTGCACAAGATGGTGAAATTATTAGATAGAAAAATGCAAATGCTATACATTAAAGACTGTAATGGAAAAGGTGGACAATTTATATGAAGAGATGGATAAATTTTAGCAGAGTAAAAGTAATATAGAAATTTTAGATTAAAAAATAGTGAACATGGGCTGGCCAAATAGCTCAGTGGATTAATGCACCTGCAAGCGGGTGCAGGGGCTAGACACTTGACCCCCACCCCGCCCCACCTGCCATGCTGGGGGTGTGCTGAGACAGCAATTGAGACTGGGTATAGTGGCATGTGCCTGTAATCCCAGCACTCGGGAGGCTGTAAACAGGCAGATCACTACAAGTCCTATCTAGTAGTGAAACCCTTAACACCCTGTAGACCCTTCCCTAAAAGAATACCAAAATAATAATAATAATGAACATGAAGAATATCTTTGACAGATTTATCAGAAGATACCACTAAAGAGTGAATTTTAAGGTGATTTAATAAAAATTTCCCAAATGAAACAGAAAGATAAAAGGATTAGAGGGCCGGGGAGATGACTCAGTAGAATAAGCACTTCCTTGGCAAGTGCAAGGGTCTGAATTCAATCCCCGGTTCCACCCAAAAAAAAAATAATAAAATTTAAAAATTAAATTTAAAAAGGATTGCAGAAAAACTAAAACCAATGGAGCATCTGAAAACTCCAGGATAACATCAAACAATGCAATGTATAAAAATCTATGGATTTACATATATAAATGGTGTGACAATGCCTCAAAAGGTGAGCTAAGCAATGTAAGATTTTACAGTGTGACAGAATTACAATATTTGAACGATTTTAGGATACCGCTAAGAGCTTAAATAGTAAAACAGAAATGATAAAGCAATAGTAAAAATAAATTGAAATTTCAGATAATGAAAAAGGAGGGAAAGTGAAGAACAGATGTCAACAAGTACTTGAAAACTAGTGAAATGTGGCTAATAATCCATTCACATAAAAAATGATATTAAATGTCCATGTTATATATACATCAATTAAAAGATAGAGATTGTCAGATTAAATAAAAAGTAATCCAAACTATCAGCTCTCCATAGGAAAGTCACTTTAAATATAATGGCATAGACTTAAAGTTAAAACACAGAAAAAGTGTTATAAGTAGTGAAAAACTACTTGTAACAAATTTAAGAATCTGTGCCAAACCAGATGGAAAATGCTTTGCACCAAGAGTTGGAAAGAAAATTTATTTAAATGAGCAGACTGATGGGAACTACGTATAAATCATCTGCACCGGCTTGGAGTAGAATAGCAGTAGATATCAAGTCAATAATTGGTTACATATATTTGGTCACATGTCAGGCAGATGTGTCAGGGGCAGGTTTAATTAGGTGAATTAGGGCCATTCATAAGGTCGGAAGGTCTAGGGGAAGCAAGGATCTAGACAAGTGGATAAGATTATGTCTTTGACAGGGCTATTTTGTCCCAGGTAGATAGTCCTTGACAAAGGCTAGCAAAACAGGATATATTTGCAGACTACTGTGCATCAGGTTAGATAGAGCTGAGTCAAATTATCTCTGAGTTGCAGATAGGAGATAGCAGTTTAGTTAAGGCCAGCTGAGTTGGAAGGCCCAATTACGAAGCCACAGTTTTACTGTAGTATGACTATAAGCATGACAAAAAGATTTCAGAACAAGAATATTATCAGAAATAGAAAATTATTCTAAAATGTGAATGCCAACAAGTTACCAGTATGTAATAATAATTCAAAAAGTGTATGCAATTAAAAATAGCAACTTACACTAGGGGTCAAAAATGTAGAACTAAAGAGAAAAATAAGAAAATACACGAATATACTTGAAGACCTTAAGACTCATTTTAAAAAATTGCTACAAATACTATAGCATTTATACTACATATATAGTATAAATATTTATAGATACTATTATATATATATATATATATATATATATATATATATATATATAGTGATACATTGTGATACCCGAACAGCAATTACAATAAATTTGGCCTTATTGACTTTAATAGGATTCCCTCCACAATACCAGATTACACATTCTTCTCAAGTATTCATAGACCAATTTTTGAGGGAAAACCATATTTCACATAATAAAACAAACTTCTAAAGTTTAAAGGAATTGATGCCATATAAAATATGTTCTCTGGACATTGTGGAATTAAACTAGAAATCAGCAGCAAAAAACTATGTAGACAATCTGAAATATTTTGAAAGTTATCAAAACACTTCTAAATAACCTTGGAGTAAAAGAAGGAGTCTGAATATTTTGAATGGATGAATATAAAGTTACAGCATATTAAAACACGTGGGAGGCAGCTAAAGCAGTGTTAAATAATATTTATAATAGATATTTATTCTTAAAAGAAATATTTTTAGGGCTGTGGAGACAGCTCAGCGGTCTAAGTGCTTGCCTAGGCAAGCATGAGGACCCAGGTTCAATCTCGGGTACCACATGCTGTGCCTGCCTCACCTCAGGTGGGCTGAGCCACCAAGACCAGTTGTCTGGGGAGGCTGAAACCAGAGGATCACAATGAGTCCAAGCTGCATAGTGAGATCCTATACCAAACACATAGAATTTTTTTAAAGGCATGCTTTTAAATAAATATTTTAGCTTTCATATTAAGAAACTAAACAGGGAAAATTAAATCAAAAGCAAACAGAATGAAGAAAATAATGATGCAAAAGAAGAAAAAAATGGACTTAGAAATAGAAAACTAATGGAAAATTAGTAAAGGCAAAAGTTTGTTCTTTGAAAATACAGATAAAATTGATAAAGCTTTATCTAGACTGATAAAGAACAACAATTCCCCAAAGTAACTTCTGTTTAAAGCCTCTAAATAGATGCTCTAGATGCATCACAGTAATATTATTTGAACTATATATTAATTCTACAAATATTTAGTACTTATTATAAGCCAACTACTATTTTAAGTGTTTGGAATACATGTGTTCAAAACAAATAATTTCTGATAGAGGCCAGTGAACAGGTTTCAAATAAGGGCTACTTTATGAGAAATTATATAAGCCAAACCATTCTGGAGTAAAAGCACAAATCAAAGAGGCATTACAATGCCTGCTTTAAAACATACTACAAATTGGTAGTAAACAAAAGAGCATGGTTTTTACATTAATGACACCTTTATCAGGGAGCTAGAACAGACATTGCAGAAATAAATAGCCAACACATCATAGCCAACTGATTCTCAACAAAGATATCTGTCTTACATTGTTACTTTTCTCATATTGCTAGCACCAAATACCAAACACCCAAAATTGAGGAAGGAAAGGTTTATTTAGCTTAAAGTTACTGGATGTTTCAGTGCATACTCAGCTGGCTTTAAGGCAGAGTGGCATATGACAGAGAACAGCCATTCATGGAAGCATAACACAGTAGAGAGCAAATGGAGTGGCAGCAGATGGGCTTCTAGCAAGCCCCTTCCCCCTCCTTACATTCTAAGGCAGATTATCCACTCCAGGGGAGGGATAGCCCACCTCAGGGAAGGGGTATCACTCAAACTCATAATCCCAGGCATTGGATCACAAATTAATCACAAACTCTAGAAGCTAATCCATTAACTACATGAGGCTGGTTGGAGGGGGGGAACATCTAGATACAAAAAATAACAGTGCCAAAGCATATATTGGAGAGAGTCTTCAATAAATGGTGCTGAGAAAATTGGCTATCCATGTGCAAAAGAACTGCTTTCACTAGTTTAAAAAATCAACTCAAAATGGATTAAAGACTTAAAGATAAGACTTGAAATATAGCATCACTAGAAAAAAACAAGGAAAATGCTTCAGGATATTTGAATGGGCCAAGACTATTTTTGGATAAGACTCCAAAGAGCAAAAACAGGCAAGTGGAATAGCAGATGCACTGTGTTCCTTCTGCATAGCAAACATTCAACAGAGTATACAAACAACCTACAGAATAGAATAAATTATTTACAAACTCTACCTCCAGCATAGATTGATATCCAGAATATTTCAGAAACTCTAAAACTTCAATTGAAAAAATAAATTAAAAATGAACAATAGATTGAAATAGGCATTTCTTTTCAAAATATATGTATAAGTGGCTAACAGATACATGAAAAAATATTCAACATCATTAATCAAAGACATACAATCAAAACCTTCTTGAGACACCACCTAATATCAGTAAGAATGTGATTGATAAAACCACACACACACACACACACACACACACACACACACACACACACACACACAAAACAAGTACTAAGGAGAGAAGGGAACCCTTGTGTAGTGGTGGGAATGTGAATTGTTCAGCCATTGTAGAAATGTCAGCATGGCATGGTGAGTCCTCAATAAATTAAAAAATAGAACTAGCATGTGATTCAGAAATCCCAATATTGATGTGTTTACAAAGGAAATGCAACCAGTATGTTGAAGAGACATCTGCATTCCTATTTTTATTGCTGCATTATATACAATAGTCAAGAAATGAAAACAACTTGACTTCCATCAGTGGATGGGCAAATGATAAATGGTATATATAAACAATGAATGCTAATTAGCAACAACTCAGATGGAACTAGAGATCATTATGTAAGTGAAATAAATCACGTAGGGAAAGGCAGTACTGCATGATTGCACTCAGATGTAGAATCTAAAAATATTGACCTCACAGAAGTTGAGAGCAGTTATAGTTATGAGAGGCTATAGAGATGGGTTGGGCAAGTTAGAGGAAGGTTGATTAATGGGTACTAAGTTATGGAGTACATAGCAGGGTAACTGTAGATAACAATAATATGCTATACATTTCAAAAAAACTAGAAGAAATGATTTTGAAAGAGTTTACCATAAATAAATTATGTGTGGCCAGGGATGGGGTGTAGCTAAGCAGAATAGTGCCTGCTGGCAAGATTGAGGCCTGAGTTCAATTTCCTGTACCAAAAAAGGAAAAAAAGGGGGGAGGAATGTTTGAGGAGATAAAAATGTTTAACCTAGTTTGAGCATTATGCAATATATACATGTACTTAAACATTACATAAGAAGTTATACATGAACCATTTTTCTTAGAGTTCCTGCAGTTGTTAGATTAATAGGGGATTAAATACATGTAACAGTTGCACTCTGAATTCACAATGTTTTGTATTGTACACATCCTGCTGTCAATTTTTTATCTGTGGTAACTGGGCTTATAAAACTCATGATGCCTGGACACCCTGAGCCAGCAACCAAGTCCTGGAGTGGTGGTGCATCCCTATAATCCCAGTGCTGGGGAGGCTGAAAATAGGGGGATCATTATGAGTCCAAGCTGCATAGTGAAATCCTGTACTAAATACATAAATTAAAAAAACAAATCTTGAAACACAGAAATATTGATATCTCTATGTCTCCTACAAATACGTTTTTTTTAATCTTGTGGCCAGCTGGGCGGGCCCTGGGGGAGGGGCTGGTGTGGCATGTGGTGGGGATATTGAACCGCGGTTCCTGTACTTTGCTTAAGTAAGCAGGTGCTTTAGGCCACTGAGCTATCTGGCTGGCCGAAATATACTTCATGTGTAGAAAAAGAATTTGAGCCCCCCCGTGTGCCACCAGCGAGAGCCCTCCAGAGCAAAACTCAAGCGCCCATGTGAGTGAGACTTTCTACAGTGCCCCTGGGACCCCACAAAGTCCCCAACCCCAAGCCCACTGAGGGAGTGTGGACTTCTGAGACTCTCTCAGCCCTGATCCAACCCAGTCCAGCCGGGCGAGTGGCTTCCCTGCATGGCGCCGGTGAGAGCCCTCCAGCGCCTGCATGAATGAGACTCTCTACTACACCCCCTGGGACCCCTGCAGCCCCCAACAGCCCTGCCACCAAGCCTGCCGAGCAAGTAGAACTTCTGAAACTCTCTTAGCACGGATCCAACCCAGCCAGGCCCGGTGAGTGTGTGGGAGAACTTCAGCACTCCCCAGCGCTCCCTGGGCCACGGGCACAACAAGAGGCACCACAGGCTCACTGTTGTGCCAGAGGGGCACAACAGGTTCACTTCCAGGGTTACAGCAAAAAGCAGCTGAACACAACAGTTAGATCCAGGCCAGACATAACTGGATAAACTCACACGTAATAGATAAGCACCTGAATCTCATTTGGTGCTAAGGTTATAACTGTACCAAAGATCTACATCAAAGGTCAGAGGTCAGTGGTATACAAAATAACAAAGACAAGGAACAAAATGCAATCTCAGGTATCCAGCCCACCCATGATAAGTGCAGAGGACACTAACTCAGCTGAAATGAATGATTTAACAGCTTTGAAAGCAAAGAAATAACAGAAGAAAGGTATAGAGGAACTCAGAGAAGAACTAATGCCTGAAATAAAAAAAAAAATTTCTGAATACATAGCATCTAAAATAATCTAATGCACAAACATATGGAGAAAACCCAGTCCGCATCCAGAACAAGTGCAGAGAACACTAGTTCAGCTGAAATGTATGAATTAATAGTGTCACAAGCAAAGACACAACAGCAGAAAGGTAAAGAGGAATGCAGAGCAGAAATAATTTCTGAAATAAAAAAGAAATCTCCGAAATCATAGCATCTGAAGAAAAGAATCAAATACGGACATATATGGAGGAAACCCAATTTGAAAAAAAACTCTGTGTAAAGGAATTAATAGCTACCTCTAAAGAAGACATTGACAAAAAAAAAAAAAGAGGAGATTAGAAATATGAAGGATTTGTTGAATGAGCAATACAGGAAATAAACAGACTGCATGAAGCAGAGTCAAAGAGATATAGAGGAACTTAAAATCTCAATCACAAGTATGTAAAACCGTTTGAGTGAAAATGAAGACAGAGTTTCAGATCTTGAAGACATTGGTGCAGCTAGTGAAAAGGTGACAAAGGATACCTTAAAAACAACTAGGATGCAGGAAAAAAATGATCCATCACCTGCAAGATGATGCTAAGATGAACAATGTGAGATTAATAGGCATCAATGAGAAAAAAGGAGTCAATACAAATTATATAGAAAGAATATGGGCACCCATCCACAGCTGAATACACATTTTTTTTTAACTGAACATGGGTCATTTTCTAAAATAGACCACATAGCAGAAAACTTCCCAAATATGAGGAAACAATCTGACATTCGTGTAACTGAAGCATACAGAGCTCCAAATAACTTCAACCAATTAAAAATACACTGAGACATACAATAGTCAAGATCCCAGAAAACTAGCACAAGAATAATATACTGAAAGCTTCTAGAGAAAAGAAGCAGATCACATTCAAAGGAAAACCCATCAGAATTACAACCGATTTCTCTTCACAAACCAGGAAGGCAAGGAGAGCATGGAGCAGAGTACTTCAACTCCTCTATGAAAATAAATTCCAGCGCAGACTATTATACACTGCAAAACTCTTTTGATGGAGAAGTGAAATACTTCCATGACAAAGAGCAACTAAAGAATTTCATGATGACAAAGCCATCCCTACACAGGCTACTGAAAGATGTTCTAGAGAGAGAGCACAATGACCAGAATTCCACAAATGAGAACAGAAGGAACCTGCTAAACAGGGCAAACAGTTAAACATAAGATAAAAAGGAGTAAACGACAGCAGGTAAATGACATGTCAACCATAAGTCAACACATTTCAATTATAACCATCAATGTAAATAGACTCAATTCACCAGTTAAGAGAAAAAGACTGGCACAGTGGATTAGGAAACAAAATCCAACAATATGCTGTATACAAGAAACACACTTAACTCAAAAAGACATTCTTAGACTTAAAGTCAAAGGATAGAAAACAATAGTACATGCCCCAGCACCTCAGAAAAAATCAGGAATAGCAATTCTGTTCTCAGACAGTCTCAAGTTCAAAACAAGAAGTATCCAATGAAATGAAGGACACTATATACTGGTTAGGATATATAACACAAATCTTAATGGACATGAAAAATCTAATATCTAAGAGCACAATCTTAACAGGAGACTTTATACCCCATTATGTCAAATGATAGGTCAACCAGACAAAAAATTAGCAAGGAAGTAGCAGAACTGAACCAGAGCTTGGAACAAATAGATCTGGTGGACATATACAGAGTGTTCCACCCATCCACAGCTGAATACACATTTTTTTTCAGCTGCACATTGGTCATTTTCTAAAATAGACCACATACTAGTTCATAGGTCATGCATAAGTATATGCAAGAAAACAGAAATTTTCCCATACATATTATCTGATCACAGTGCAATGAAACTGGAAATAAACAACAAAAGAAACCAGAAAACCTGTCTAAGTACATGGAAATTAAACAACACCCTCCTCAGCAAACAATGGGTCACAGATGAAATTAAACAAGAAATTCAACAATATCTACAGTTCAATGAATATTCAACCACAACTTATCAGAATTTATGGGATGACATGAAAGCAGTTATCAGAGGGAAAATCCTAACTATGAACTCACACCCTCAAACATCTAGAAAAGGAAGAGCAAACCAAACCCAGAGCCCAAAGATGGGAAGAAATCATGAAGACTTGAGCAGAAATTAATTCAACTGAGATGAAGAAAATACTTCAAAAAATCAACAAATCAAAAAGCTCGTTCTTGGAAACACTAAATAAAATCGATAAGCCCTTAGCTAACCTCAACAAAAAGAGGGAAAAAAAATTCAAATACAAGCGATAAAGAATGAAAAGATTGTAATCACCACAGACACAGCGGAAATTCAGAAGACTGTCAATAACTACTTTGAGAACCTTTATGCTTACATAACAGAAGACACAAAAGAAATGGACAGATTCCTCGAAAGGTACCAATTACCAAAACTGAATCAACAAGATACAGCAATTCTCAACAACCCAATAGCACCCAATGAAACACGAAATGTAATAACAATCCTGCCGACAAAGAAAAGTCCATGTCCTGATGAATTCTCAGCTGAATTCTGCAACACATTCATAGAGGATATAATCCCTACACTCTTCAAACTCTTCAATGAAATTGAAAAGGAAGAAGTCCTCCCTAAATCATTCCTGTAGGCAAGTATACTGATTCCAAAACCAGGGAAAGACACAACCAAAAAAGAGAACTACAGGCCAATCTCCCTCATGAACACAGATGCAAAAATCCTCAATAAAATTTTAGCAAATAGAATACAGCAAATCATCAAGAAGATCACACACCATGACCAGGTAGGATTCATCCCAGGGATGCAAGGATGGTTCAATATTTGAAAATCTATAAATGTAATACACGATATTAATAGACTGAAATCTAAAAACTACATGATCACCTCAACTGATGCAGAAAAGGCTTTTGACAAAGTCCAACACTCATTCATGTTTAAAACCCTACAGAACATTGGAATAGAAGGCCTCTATTTCAATTTGATAAAAGCCATCTATAACAACCCAATAGCTAATATAATTCTAAATGGGGAAAAACTGAAATCTTTTACTCTTAGATCAGGTACATGACAAATATGTCCTCTATCACCCCTCCTATTCAGTATAGTTTTGGCATCATTAGCTATTAAAAAAGAGAGAGAAATAAAAGGAATAAGAATAGGTAAAGAAGAAGTTAAATTATCACTATTTGCAGATGACATGATACTTCACTTGGAAGACCCAAAAAACTTAACTAAGATGCTATTAGAATTGATACACAAATTCAGTAGCATAGCAGGATAAAAAATCCATACTCAAACATCAATGGCATTCCTCTACACAGACAAGAAACACACCGAGAGGGAAACTACAAAACAGTACCCTTTAAAATAGCACCATGAAAAACGAAATACATTGGAGTTCACTTAAAAAAAGAAGTCAAAGAACTTTTCATGGAAAATTACACTACCATAAGAAAAAAGATAACTGAGGATTTCAGAAAATGGAAAGATATTCCCTGCTCCTGGATAGGAAGAACCAACATCGTGAAGATGGCCATACTTCCAAAATTGTTGTATAGATTTAATACAATCCATATCAAACTGTCACCAACATACCTCCCAGACTTAGAGAAACCATTCCTAAAATTTATTTGGAACCAGAAAAGACCTAGAATAGCAAAGGCAATCCTGGCCAACAAAAGCAAGGCAGGAGGCATTACAATTCCTGACTTGAAATTATACTACTAAGCCACTGTGATAAAATCAACATGGTATTGGCAATGAAATAGACCTGAGGATCAATGGAATAGATTAGAAGATGCACAGGCCTCTACAAACACAATCAGCCACCTGATCTTTGACAAAGGGGCCAAACAAGCTTACTGGAAGAAAGATAGCCTCTCTAACAATGGTGCTGGAAAAACTGGTTTTCTATATGCCAAAAACTAAAACTTGATTCAGGTGTATCACCATGCACTAAGCTAAAGCCAAAATGGATTAAAGATCTAAACATTAAAACAGAAACAGTACATGTCCTGGAAGAGAAAGTAGGAGGAACTCTTGAAGACATTGTGGTAGGCAACAAGTTCATGAACAAACATGTATTCACCTGGGAAACACTGGAAAGAATTAACAACTGGGACCATTCTTATGGAGAAGTTTTGCATGTCAAAAGAAATTATCAACAAAGTGAAAAGACAACCCACAACTTTCAAAAAAGTCTTAACTAACAAACACTGAGACAAAGGTCTGCTCTTTAGAATTTATAAAGAACTTAAATGTAAAATACATTAGGGCCCTCAAATTTAAAGACCCAATCCAGAAATGGGCATCAGATGGATACACACTTCTCGGAGTATGATATTAAAGAAGCAAATAAATATATGAAGAAATGCTCCACATCACTAGCCATCCATGAAATGCAAATTAAAACAATAATGAGATACCATCTCACTCTAGAAAGAATGGCTATCATAAGGAAATCAACGAACAAATGTTGGAGAGGATATGGGAAAAAGGGAACACTTCTCCACTGCTGTTGGGAATAGACTGGTATAACCATTATGGAAATCAGTGTGGTGACCCCTCACAAAACTAGAACTGGAAATCCCATTCAAGCCAGCTATCCCCCTACTGGGAATTTTCCTGGAGGAACTGAAAACACCATATCATAGTGATATATGTGTATCTATGTTTATATCAGCACAATTTGTGATAGCCAAATCTTGAAAACAACCAAGATGCCCATCACATGAGTAATGGTTGAAAAATATGTGGTGTTTTTTATACAATGGAGTATTACTCAGCTACAAAGAATGATAAACTTGAAGCATTTATGTTTAAGTGGATTGCATTCAAAGATATACTCATAAATGAAATAAAGCAGACCCACCTGTGCAAATATTGTATAGTCTCCCTAGTATAAGAAATCAAAAGAAGAAATACAAATAGAAAGGTGTAACACTACTAAAAGGAAAGCAAGAACTTGAGGATTGGATGAGGAGAGGGGTAAGGAGAAAAGCAGGGAAACAGGACAGGGATGAAGGCATACATTTGTACACACAAGGTGGGCAACACAATGATCCCAAGAAACATCAGCAGGTTTTTGAAAGTAGCAGTTAAATGGTTGGATTCTCAACCTGAGTATATATGCTAATACCTGTGAACCAAACAACTGCACTGAAGGTAGCAATGTGTAATAGAAGAGTCACACTTGGAATCCCTGTCATTCTGCTTTGCTAAATATATACTTCCTGTCATGATATACCAATTATTACCATACTGTCTCACAAGTAAAAGGTTTTTTTTGGGGGGGGGGAGTAATGAAAGAGAAAAAAAAAGACACATGGAAAAAATGTTACAGGACTGTTCTGCTACAAGGCTATGGTTATATTTCTAAATTTCTGTGTAATAATACATGTATAGTACTATTTTTTAGATTTTTTCCCTCATATTCTATAAGGACTTAAAATTTGATACATCAATACTTGATGGAAAATATCTGTTCCATGTTATGCCTAAGATGTTTGATATTTAGACAAATAGGGTAAACCAAACTGCATATGTTGCAGGGTAATAATTAGCTTCTCTTCTGGATGGTTAACAACCTAAGTTTGCAGATCAAAAATGGGAGAAATGGAAGGGCTGCCAAGGTCATCCAACATTTTGGCCTTAGCCTTTCAAGGTCAGTGAAGACTCAGGACATAGGTGAACCTGTACTGTAACATCATGGAACTCAGTTGTGCCCCCAATTTTCTGATCAAGGAGATTATGGAGCCACAGAGGAATGGGATCGATGATCTACAGTGTGCCTAAGGAGAGTCACATGGAGAGAAGACTTTCTCACAGGGTTTCGCAGAGAGCAAATTAGTCAAGCAGTGGCTGTGACTCATCCGCCTGGCTGACACTGATAAAGGATCTACAAAATGAGGTACAGGGGTACATGATAAACCCTGAAGGGACTTGACTGACCTTATAAGATACAAAAGTTACATTTCTTGTTATATAGGTCTTGCTTTATCTTGGTCTTAACCATCCAAAAGAAAAGTATAAAAATGTGGTATATAAAGTAAAGCCATAATAACATGCTGAGCTGTAAATGGCTTTATTTAACAACTTCTGCGGATAACCCACTACTATTGCAGACTGCTGGATTTTACTGTAGTGTTTTGCTGAATTCAAGTACCTATAGTATTTAAATGCCAATAGAACATCCATCTCTGATAGGACTAAACAAAAAAAGGGGATACAAAGGAAGGACCATTCTGTATTTGTATATACAGAACAGTTAGGATAAATATGCAGCTTTCATGTAATTCTATGAGAAGAAAGATTTGCACTAATAGTGTTTGGACAGGATATCCGGTCTGCTTCTTATACTATGGATAGCCACTAGGAAGATAACAATGTAAAAAGTATTAATTATTGAAAGTGTATTATAAATTAGCTTTAAAGAAAAAGGTATTCAGCTATATTCTCTTAATTCAGTGAATAAGTGGATCTGCTCTAATAGTGTTTGTGGATAGAATATCATGTCTGCACCTTGTATAACAAATAATCACTAAGGAAACAATATGCAATGTATTATGTTGGGAGCCGAGCCAAGATGGCACCTGCTCCTCGCTCCCCCACCCATCGTGCCTGCAAAGATGGCGCCCATATCCTGCTTCCTGATTCTTGTTTTTGTACAACTCATCGCCTTATTTAGTTATGATAAATGACCCTGTCGCCGAGGGCCTATCCGCGGGCGCTGCGTGGCTCCCCCTGATTGGATTGTGTATACTATATAACCTGTTGTATAAGGAAGTTGCACATGCTTGCACGGTAGGAGCTGCGGATAGCGGACACATGTAGAGGCTTGCATCACACTTGATAAAGGCTTGCTGAACCTGTTGCTGAGTGCCCGAGTGTCTTCTTCTGCAGGTCGGGGACGGCGACGGACAGTATTAATTATTGATTTTGTTCAAATAATATGATTTGAAACTGTCTCATTGTTATTTGTTCTTGAATAAAATTGTGAAAAAAATAAAATATAGAAGATTTATAGCACATCACACAATGTAGGAGCAAATAAGGCTACAACAGTGCAATGTTTTCTCTTATAAATGTCAAAGATGTTATCAAGGAACGTCAATCTTATTATACAATGGGAGAACAGCAAAATGGAATCTTGAACTATTATGTAGTATATAACAGTCTGCCTGATTATGCCAAAAGAAATTAGTCTTATGCTAAAGTCTAATCTTAGAGGTAATATGTAAAACTTAGAATGGAAAACCCAAACAGGGTTAATTCCTAGGCCAAGCAGATGCACTTGCTTCTGTTGTTATGGCACCACCAGTTTGCTTTCTTTCCCTTCTACTGACTTTTGTGGTTTTTGTTTGTTTGTTTGGTTTGTTTTGGTGGAACCAGGGATTGAACTCAGGCCCTTGTGCTTGTCAGGCAAGTATTCTACTGAACCATCTCCTTGGTCCCTTCCTTTCCCTTCTAAAAGCTGTCTCTTACTATGTTAGGTCTGCAATGTGTAATACTAAAGCCATTCTTGAAATACCTGTCATCTTGATCTTCTAAGTGTGCACCATGTCTAATGCCATATCAATTATAACTATACTTCCTTTAAAGTAAATTTTTAAATAAAAGAAAATGAGAGTGAAGAACAAAATTTTAAGATTTCTTGAAAACATGTGGTAATATTCAATCATTTGTCCCATCTTGCATAAATATATCTGTTAATCTGAGCAACAGATTTGAGTTGCTCAACAAATTGAGCAACAATAAAAATAAATATATCGATCACTGTTAAAAAAAAGAAAACAAGAATTTGAATCTAAAGTGAAGTCTAAAGCAGGAAGATTATCTAATTTGCTGACAATCTCTTTACATTTCAATTTGGGAACATTCTGTTGATATTTTCATATTGACATGATTCCTTGGTTGAGTCTGCCTATTGATAAGCCCATCTAAAGCACAAGTGCTTTTTTTTTTAATTTATTTTTATTTTTTATTTTTAAAAGAGCACAATTAGAATTAAAAAAAATACAAGTGATACAGAAGTTTGCTTCACAAAATAATATGAATTTCACAGTATTTCTTGTAATAGTGTTGTCTTCCAACCTGTTATCTTTGTTAAGTATTTTTAAAATTTCTGTACTTAGAATGCCCATCTGTTCTTCCCTATTTTTCAGGCCATAGTAATAATTATTCAAAATTGCCACCTAATAGTGCTCAAATGTGTCATACTTGAACTTGGTTCTGAAGCTTACTGTCTTGTAGCAAATTGCCTTCAGCCTTGCAGGGTTTTGTTTTCTTTTGTTGTTAAATGCTGTATGTGAGGTATTGGACAGTGGGAACCTAGGCCTCTAGTGTGAGGTTTTACACATGGCCACGAGTTGGCTCTGCTTAATATTTGGGGTAGCGATAGCTGCCAGAGCCTTCAAATTTCTCTCGGTTTTTGCCTCTCATTGCTGTCTTTGGATTTTCTTTCTTTCTTTCTTTTTTTTTTTTTTTTTTGTCTGAGAGAACATTTCACAGATCTTCTAGCTGTAATGCAGTTATACTAAAACATTTTTAGTGTGGAGTGTGAGAAAGAGAAAGTGTTCTATCATTTTAAGATTATTCCTCAATCTTTTAGTAAGGCCTTGACTTTTACAAGTGTTTCTTAGCTGCTCTGTGTCTTACCCCCCCTTACATGAGACAGAAAGTTTGGAGAGCACCGTAATCTGAGAAATGTCTTCAGGTAAAATAAAGTTAGTTCTGATTAAAACTTTTTCCTCCTGAAAGTAGGCCTTTATTATGCAAAATCTATGTATATTTCACAATAATTATTCTTTCTACCCTCACTAGAGTCACAGAAAATATTTCTTGGTTCTTCACTGTTTGAACCTGGAGAAATTCCTGGAGGCACAATTTATGGAAAGGTTAGAACCACTTAAGAATACGCCCATCAGTAATTTTTCGCAGCCTAACCCACAGAAAATCTCCAGCAATTTCCCACAATAACCGTTGAAGTCCACACAAGATGAGAACCCTAATGGCTTTTGCTCACGTTAAGTAGGTTTTATCCCAGGCTCTCTGGATTTCACTTGCTCTCTCCAAATGTCAAGGTGGTGGTTTGTCTTTTGATCTCATTTGTATGAGGGATCTAAGAAAAGTAATTAATTTTTAATTTGTCAAGGTTTTGTTTGATTTGGTTTTGGGTTAAAAATTGTGAGCAATGACTTCCAAAGTTTTGATACATGGAAAAAGTTAATGTTTAATATGTTACTAATCTTTAAACAGATGCAACTTCCAATTGGAACAACAAATTAAGTGAAGTTATACTACTACGTTTTAAAAGCAATTTTTACTGGACCAGATTTCTCAAAGTGTATCAGTATATTTGACTAACTTTTTGGTCTGTTCTTATTCTTACATCCACTTAAAATAGACCTCAGCGTTAGCCAGTGAAACAAAGCAAACCAAAATCCTTCCATCATGTATGCATTTTGGCTCTTTTTGTGGCATCTGGACCACAGCGCAGAGTAAGACGGATTATTTTATGACAAACTATTTCCGAGTTTATCGACAGCTCCTGTGAAGGGAGGGATGCGGCTAAAGACCAAGGCCCGGCACCTGGTAAGGAGCCGGCCCTCAGCCCCGCCGCGAGGTCAGGCGGCGCAGATCGCGCGGGCGGGAAAGGCTTCGCTTCTGTCATAGTTGAGTAGTTGGAAAACACTTTCTACAAGGCCTTGACAAGGGTCACAAGACTAGAGGTAGAGAGTCTGCGGGAAACCTTCGCCCCGCCCCGCCCCGCCCCGCGGGGACCAGCGTCTGCCGGTTCCAATCTGCCGCCACGGGCCTTCCGCGCTCTGAAAAAGCTCGATGTCGATTGGTTCTCTTCTCGGCCAATGGGAGCAGCATCCTACCGGAGTCGGCGGCCGTTGCCTGGACACCGTGCAAACACCGAGAGCACCGCGGGAGGTAGCGGCGGCTGCGGCGGAAGTTGTTTGCTTCGGAGCTTGACTTTTTTTGTCGGCGAGGATGGTGAGCCAGTTGGGAGACTTCAGCCCACGTGTTTGTTGTTTACAGCTCGCCTGATTCAAAAGAGTATTGAAAGTGTCTTATGTGAAGATGAAGCTGGTGATTCGTATTTGCTCTCCTCTAGGAACGCTCGCCATGGTCCCTTCTTTTCTGCACCGTCCCCCCCCCACCCCCTTAGATACTTTTTTAAATCTGCGTATGGGTTCTCCGCAGAAATAGAAATAACAGTCCAGGAGAGCAGCGGTAGATTTACATTAGGACAACTGGAACAGCTTCTAAACAAGACCTTGTGGCCATGGGGTGGTGTGGGGGAGGGACTCAGAGAAGCAATGAATTCCTTGTGGTCTGTGGAACTCGGATGCTTATCTTTTGAATTCTAGAAGTACTTTTCTTTCGGCACTTATACTTTTCATGCCTTATCTCTAAAATAGAGTATTAGTACCTATTTTATACATCACTGTATTGAGAAGCCTCATGTAATATTTTGAGGGATGCTAAAATTGTTTTCTGTTTTTGTATCATTTGGTTTAGACTGACAACACTTTGAAATGTTGAAGTATGAGTGGTTTTGTTTTCTTCTATTATAGGCTTCCAAAAGGAGAATTTTGAGCTTTACTGAAAGGCATCAAAAATTAGTGGATGAAAACTACTGCCAAAAATTGCATGTTGAAGCACTAAAAAAAATAGAGAGTCAAGTCAGGAATCAAATTGTGCAGAATGAAAACGACAACCGTGTTGAGCACAAGAGATTTCTCAGGCTATTGCAGGATGAGCAGTTTGAGTTGGATATGGAAGAAGCCATCCAAAAAGTAAGTTTTAATATTCCTTATTAGTTTTCATTGTTTGCACTTTGGCAGTTATGAAACCAGAGCGAATGACGATGCCTCATTTTGAGTCATTTTAGTTTAGTGGTAAAAAGAACTGGCTTTTGGAGCTAACTTATCTTTGACTTGTAGTACTGCATTATCGTAGATGTAGAACTGTGGGTAATTTGCTATTACGTCTTATGCTTCAACTGTAACATATAAAATAACAATGGTACTTCCTACTTGGGACTATTTTAATGAATAATAAATATAAAGCCCTTTGAAAAGTGCCTCAAAACATAAGCATTTTAAAAACAAAAATGTGAAATTTTTAATATGAATTTCTAGTTTTATACATAATAAGCACAATCATCTTCATAAATTTCTGAGGACAAAAATTGAAGGATGCCGTTTTGAATTTACCAAAATTAAACATTATTAGGTGATAGAAAATGAATGCTTTTGTGTTAAGTGTAAGTTTACTCATTTTTTTTATTTTTGAACCATTCTTTGAATTAAGGTACCATGTAATATGGAAATAATTTATCAGTGTTATTTCTGAATAGTTTAAGGGATCAGAGTACAAATGAAAGGAAATAAGAGAGATATATGAAAAGTGAGTTCTCTTGAATGTGAAAGAGGTGTTCTCCTGTTTCATTTAATGTGTGCTGTTCATCAGCATTTTGTATGATGGTGTGGAGAATAGCAAAGGTGTTTTTTTTTTCTTTTTTTTTTTCTTTTTTGAGACAGGGTCTCACTATGCAGTTCAGGGAGGCCTTAAGCTCATTTTGTAGCTCAAGCTGGTCTCGAACTCACAACAGTCCTCCTGCCTCAGCCTCCGGAGTGCTGGGATTACAGGCATGAGCCACCACACCTGGCTTAAAGGTGCTTTTTATAAGTGAAATCCATCCCTCAGTTTTACAAGTTCAGGAGCTTAGACATGATATTTTTCACTCTGAGTAAGCACATTCTGGAATTTTAATTTTTCTATTCTTTTTGTTCTTACTTTGCTCTAATTTTAAAGAAAATCCTAGATAGCGTACTCTTTCCTGCGTGCTTCAGTATGCATCTTGACAAAATGTGGATGCTTTCTTACAGTTGTAGAGTTCCATAATGTCATTATTTCGCCTATTCCTTAAAACTCTGAGATATGTCAGAAATCTTTGACAGTTGTTTTGTTTCAGTTAGGATCCAACAAGATTCATATGCTGTATTTGTTTGTTACTTCTGAGTCCCTCTTAATCTAAAGTTCTCCCTTTTTTGTCAATTGTTTTAACAACTTCATGCTTTTAACATGTTAAGAGAAACCAGGTTCATTGTTTTATAGAATATCCTACATTCTGTATTTACCTGCTTGTTTCCTCATGATCTCTTTCACTTGTGCTCCTCTTTTGCTTCCTTTAAGTGAACATTAATCCTAAAGACATGATCAGATTGCACACCACCTCTTTTTGGCAAGAACACTCCACGGGTGATCTGCTACCCGTGGCGTGATGTCTCATCTATAAGCATCTGAAGTCTGGTTGTCTCGCTGCAGTGGTGCCAGTACTGATTAGTAGATTCTATGAGGCAGCCTGACTTTCATCACTGTGAAGATTCCCATCACATTTTTACAGAATAACCTTTTCTTTCATTGGAGGTTGTAAAACACTGCTTTTATAATTCCGTTATTCCTTCACATTTAGCTAACTGAAATTTCTTTGTAGTGAGCTTTCTTTTAAGCAAACTTCTTTCTTTCTTTGGTAATGGGAATCAAACTCAGGACCTTGCATTTGCGAGGCAGGCACTATGCCACTGAGCTATACCCCAGCCCTAACTAGGCTTGTTTTCATTCAAAAATTAGATAACTAATTTTAGAGTGAAAAATTTGTGCTGTGGTTACTTCTGTTGATGTCTACCTATGTTGTAGTTGCTTTTAAGTTGTTGCCTTTAGTTTTTGACTTTTTATCTTTTAAAAAATATCTTTATGGACTCATGGACATTTATATACTTGTAACTACATTTATTGCTCAGATTACCTTCTTTAGTGTCTGTGTTTTTTAATAAGACACCTCTAATTTTTTATATCTTTTTTGCTTTCAGATAGAACAAAATGTTCCAGGCTTATAATGGTTAATTTTACATGTCAATCTGATTAGGCCATGGTATGCCTAATGTGTATTTGATCAGGCATTATTCTATTTCTGTCATATTGTTTATGGATGACATTAACATTTAAGTTAATAGATTGAGTAAAATAGATTGCCCTCTCTAATGAGGATGGACCTCATCCAATTGGTTGAAGGGCTGCCTAAAACAAAAGGAATGACCTTTGCCAAATAGAGGATTCCTCCTGCCTAAATGCTTGTGAACTGTAACATGTTTTTTTTTCCTATTAGACTTAACTGAAACATTGGCTCTTGTCAGGTCTCCAGTCTGCTGGTCTTTTGGAGAAGAGCTACCCTATTGGCTTTCAGACTCAGTCCAGTGAAATCATTGGCTCTTCAGGTTTCCAGACAATCTTGCAGACCTTGGGACTTGACTGTCTCCATAATCATTTTCTTGGCAGAACCCCAACTATTGTGTACTTTTAGCCCTATGCTTGGAATTATCTATTGTGCCGAGGAGCTGTATTATCATTTAGTAGAAGTAATATTTAGAGACAATATGGATGCTAGGCATGCTTCTTATTCTTGAGTTATTATTGTTGCTGTATCTTTTCAAGGGAGAAAATAAACATTTAACTTTTTTTGAGATGAGGTTAAATTTTTAAACAAATTCAGAAATAGTAGAGAGAATCCTTTTACCTTTCCCTGATGACTTCTAATGTTAACATCTTAAAACAGAAGGATAAAAATCATGTCATCAAAACAAGTAGCTTTGATACAGTGCTTCTAACTAAACTATGGGATTGTGATAGTCATTTTTTCATTGCTGAGACACAGTATCCAAAACCCACAATTTAAAGGAGGAGAGGTTTATTTTGCTCACAGTTTGTAGATGTTTCAGTCCATGGTCATCTGGCTCCAAGGCAGGGCAGCATGGCAGAGGAGAAACATCTCATGGATTGGCAGACAGGAAGCACAGTTGGTATAAGGGAAGAAGAGTGTTAGGCTTGTGTTCAAATGTCCCGCAAAAGGCTCATGCACTCATAAGCGTTTTGGAGCTGCCTGGATTTAGGAGATGATGCTGGGTTTAAGGGTATGTGTTACTAAATTAGTTTGCTGATTGGAATTAGCTTAGTTGTGGTGGGGCTAAGTGGATTTACTGAAGATCCACCCAGTGTGTGGGTAAACCACTGAAAAGAGTTATATCCTGGATGGGATCAAAGGGAAACACAGGTTTGCTGATGATCTTGCTGCCTTCTGTCCACTCTGCCATGCTATGAACTGTTTGTCCTCTGCAGTACCCCACTGTCATGCCACCCTGCCTTAGAGCCAGCTGAATATGGAGTAAAAGTTCTATAAAATGTGAGCTAAATAAACCTTTCCTCTCTTTATTTGTGGGTGTCAGTATTTTGTCTTAGCAATAAGAAAAGTAACTACACAGATTTTGGTACCAGAAAAATAGGGTTATTACAATGACACTACCTTAGCAAGTGGTCGAGAAACCTTTGGAACTGGGTGGTGGAAGGAGTTTGGAAGGGTTTGGAGATGGTGAAAAAGCAGCTCTGGAACACTTTAAGCTGTACTTGATGGAATCTTCTGATCAGAGTTCAGAAGACCAGAATCATGATAGAAATGCAGCCACTAAAAAAACAAGCTTCAGAGGTTTCAGTTTGGAACAAATTCTGCATTGGTTATTGATCTCCAGACCACATGTGTTATCCTTTGGCAGAATATGTGTTGGCCAAGACTTTGCTGAGATTAAAGATAGTGACTAGTTATCTTCCAGAAGAAATTGCAAGGCAGTCTAATGCTGAGGAGTTAGCATAGCTACTTTGGGGGTAGATATATATTGAGAGTCAAGAACAAAGATTCTGGCAGAGTGATTTAAAATGTTTTGAGTTTGGCCAGAAAGGAAGGTCTAGTAAAGTTACAGACTGCAAAAGAGCATCAGAGAACTTGGTTGCTGAGAAGACAATAGAAAAAATAGCTCAAGGACTTTCCAAGAATCAGCAGAACTCCACAGCATCAAAGATATTTTCAGAAGAAAACTCCAATGCCCCATGTTTCAGAATGGTTGCTGTCTAAAGGATTTGTTCCTCTGTATTGGGTTCATAGTGCTTGACAATTGGGGCACTTGACTCTCTTTTAACTAAAGTCAAAAGAGAAAGAAGCCTGCTACTGCTCCAGCAGACCTTGCTGTCAAGGTGGTACTGATTTTAGATGCATGCAGAATGCAGCAGTGGTGGGGTCATGAAGACTTCCATCCGGATTTCAGAAGAAGGCCTAGGGAGTGTAGGTGATGCGCTTCCCCGAGAAGGTAATACATGAAGCTGTGAGTGAAGCCAGAAGGGGCTCTAGCTCCCAGAAGGTTGAAGAAGCGAAGGATGTGGATCATCTGAGGAAAGCCACAAGGAGTGAAAAAAGCCAGCCCAAGAGAGAATCCATGGGAACTACAACTACCATATGAGCAGAGAACCCAAGCCCCTAAGAGTTCACATCTTGCTACAGGTTACCTTGGATGCTGGACATGAAATTACAGGACTTAATATTTGCTCTGCCAGATTTTGGGCCTATTTTGCTCCCTGCTAGTTGTACCTTTTAGAATTGGAATGTTTCTCTTATGTCATTGTATATTGGAAGTGCATAACTATTTTTCATTTGCTCACAGCTAAGGATTTGTCTTAGTTCTTAGGGGAGATCTAAGACAAAATTTTCAGCAGGGCTGTAACTGATAGGATTTTGGCAAGTCTTAGAGATGGACTGCATGTTTTTTTCATAAAGAGATGCTCATGAACTTTTTGGTGACCAGAGGGGAAATGTTACAGCTTATGTTTGAATGTCCCTTCAAGCCTCATGTGATCATAGGTGGAGCTTTTCAGAGATGACTGGATCTAGGATGTGTGTTAGGATGGGATTAAAATTAGATGCTGAACTGAGGAGATAGCTCGGTGGTCTACTCACCTCCTTGGCAAGCACAAGGACCCAAGTTTGATCTCCAGTATTGCATGCTGTGCTGGCCCTGAAACCAGGCATGGTAGCACATGCCTGTAATCCAAGCTCTGAAGAGACTGAGACAGGAGGATCACTATGAGTCTGAACTGTGTAGTGAAACTCTGTCAAAAAAATAAAAATCAGACCAAAAAATGAAATACTGGCATTGAGGGTGCATGATTCCTAAATTAGTCCATTAATTGGTTTAGCATAGTTCTACGTGTGGATAATAGGAAGGCCCACCCTGGGTGTGGATGGCACTATCCAAAAGGTGGATATCCTAGAAGAGAGAAGAGAGGCTGCTGCTGCTGCTTCTGCATCTGTTACTTCTTGCTGCCTTTCTTCCTCCTGTCTGCTGTGTTTCTCCTTTGTGATGTCCCTCTTCCATGATATCCAGTCTTGGAGCTAGCCAGCTATGGACTGAAACCTCTGCAAACCATGAGATATAATAAACCTTTCCTCCTTTAACTTTGGGTGTTAGGTATTTTGTCTCAGCAAGGAGAAAACCAGCTAAGATGAGGAAGAATACACACCCTTCCAGGCCAGACCCCCCCAGTGGCACACCTCTTTCCACCTGGCCTCACCTGTCGGGCTTCATGATACCCAGTTATAAAACCATGCCATGACCCTTTATGAGTGCATGAGGCTTTGTGGGAACATTTCGATAATAAGCCAAAACAAGGACTAATTCAGATTTCATCAATTTTTCTTCTCTTCCAGGATCATATGTTACTTTTAGTTGTCATGGCTCCTTCATCTTCAAACTTTGTCTCCTTCAGTCAGAGAATTCCTTGCTTTTCCCTGACTTTCATAAACATTGCAACTTTGAAGGGTGCAGTTTAGTTGTAGTAGTTTTCTGTTGCTGTGTAATAAGTTACCACAGACATAACCGCTTAACAAATTATCTCATATTTTTTACAGGCCAGAAATTTAGACATAGTATAGCCGAATTCTCTGCTTGGGCTCAGAAAGCTAAAATCAAGGTGCTATCTGATGTACATTTTCATCTGGGGTTTGGAGTCCTCCCCTAACTCCTTGAAGTTGTTGGAATAATTCACTTATATTAAGTAGTAAGGCCAAAGCCCTTCGATGGCTTATCAACCACTAACATTCCCTGCCATATGGCAGTTTGCTTCCCTTGGGCCCCCTGGACAGTGACTTATTTGCTCTCTGTTATTTTTATGGCATTAGGTTAGGACCATCTAAGACCTCCCTTCTGATTTAATTCAGACACAAGTGATTGGAGATACTGGGATAGATGATAGTGATATGTATTATTCTTGATATTAACTTTGATCCCTTGGTTAAGGTGATATTTACCAGGATTATCCTCTGTAATATTCCTATTTTTTTACTCTATAATTACAGTTATTTTGGAGGAGGTACTTTGAGACTGTGAATATTCTATCTCTATTTAAATATTTTTCTCATTAATATTAAAAATCACTGATAAATTTGTAACTTCCACTATTCTAGCATTTACTAATTTGTTCTCCATCTCTATAATTTTTCATTTCCAAAAGGTTCTATAGGCATAATCATGTTTGATTCCATACACATGAAATCGTATCTGTGACCTTTTGAGTAGACTTTTTTCACTCAGCATAATGCCCTAGAGATTTCATCCCATTTGTTCATGTATTGAGGGTCCTGAAAAATTCATCCAAATGTATTTGTGGTGAATAGCCATGTATGGCATTGTATATACCGAGACGTTTCTTTTTAAAGTTCATTCATTGCTGTAAAGTTTTATGGGTTTTGATAAAATGTGTAGATTTTTGTTTCTACTATCACAGTGCTTTGTAAAATAATCCTGCCACACAGCCTGCCTTCATGTTGTCGCTTTACAGTTGCCATGCCTCAATCAGTGGGAACTATTAATTTCTTTTTGTCTCAATAGTATGGACTTTTCCAGAATGTCATAAAAGGAGAATTGTTCAATAATTAGCCTTATGGATTTGGCCTCATTTACTTAGCAAAACAAATTTAAGATTCCATGTTGCTACATGAATCTGTCTTAAGTTACAGAATGTTAGAAGCATATTACACTTTCTTTTTGCATTCACAGGTTGAAGGCAATCTTTCTAGGTTGTTTCTATTTTTGGAACTGTGACTAAAATTCTTCTGTATACAGTTGATTACAGACCCGTGTGTGACCGTGAATATTTCTTTTGAGTAGATATCTGCAATCTGGGTGGCTATATCATGTAGTATATTTATGTTTAAGTTTATAGGAAATTATTAAACCGTTTTCTAAAGCAGCTGTACTATTTTAAGTATGAGAATTTCAGTTGCTTTATGTCCTCACCAGCCCTTGTTATTTTTAATTGAGATAATTATAGGCTCATATGCAGTTATAAGAAAGAATGCAGAGATCCTTCTCCCATGCCTTCTAACAGCAACATTTCATAAACCCATAGTACAGTATCATAAATACCAAGTGAGTCAATATGCTAATCTTATTCAGATTTCCTGTTGTTATTTGTGTGTATTTAGTTCTAGTTTGTCAACATATAGAGTTGTAAATACACAAAATAAATCTGATACATAATATCCATATGACCACAAGAATCCCTTATTTTACCCTTATATGGCTATATAAATGTAGCCATCTCTTTCATGTCTATCTCTCTTCTATTTCATCACTAATCTGGTACCCATTTCTACAATTCTGTTATTTGTCTATATACAAAAGAGACAAGAAGATCAAAACAATTTCCATGACCATTTCACCAAATGAGATATACAGATTAGCAATAAGCACAAAAAAGGTACCTGGCATCATTAGTTAGTAAGAAAATGCAAACCAAAAACATAAGAAATCACTTGGGATTATGAAGACTGTTATAATAATAAAATAATAGACGGTTTGGGAGATTGCTCAGTGGTCTAAACGCTTGCCTGGCAAGCATAGGGACCTGGGTTCAATCCCCAGTAGCGCATGCTGTGCTGGTCCCAGAACCCAGGGCACACCATGCCCATCACCAAAACCAGGCATGGTGGCGCAGGCTGTAATCCCAGCACTGAGACAGGAGGATCACTATGAGTCTAAGCTGTGTAGTGAGACTAAATAAATAAATAAATAAATAAATTTTACTAAATAAATAAAGTAATTAATTTTAAAAAATTTTAAATAGAAAATAAGATGTGGAGAATATAAACCCTTTTACATTGCTGGTGGAAATGTAAAATGATGTAATGGCTATGGAAAATAGTTTTAAAGTCCCTCAAAAAGTTATACACAGTTACTGTATTACTCAGAAGTTCTTCTCCTCAGCATATCCCAAGATAATTGAAAACTTATGCCTATTTATGCAAAAACATATGCGTGAATATCCATAGCAGTATTATTTATGAGATCATGAGGGTGGAAACAAATGCCAGGCAGCATTGATGAGTGTATTAATGTATTATATCTAAATAATAAAATGTTATAAAGCTATAACAGTAAATTACTGATGCATACTATAACGAGATTGAACCTTGTAAACATTGTGCTACATGAAAGAAGGCAGACATAAGAGACTACATACTGTATGATTTTATTTATATGAAACATCGAGAATAAGCAGATTTATAAAGAGAGGAAGTAGATTAATATATGCTAGAGGTTGGAAAAGGAATGAGAGAAATGCTGAAGATATTAACAGACACTGTATAGGGCTCTTCTTGAGGTAATGTAAACATTTTTGGAATGTTGAAAATTTATGAGGTGTGATTTAAATTAAAACATCTATTATAGTAAAAGACACATTACTATCAATTTTCTTCAAAATATTCCCATGCACTGGCAGCATGCTTATCCTATCATTCTTGATATTCTGAAGCAATCTGGAAGATCTCTTTCATAAGTATCTTTAGTTGTGCTATTATGGTTTCTTTTTTTTTTTTTTTTTTTTTTTTTTTTGGTGGTACTGGGGATTGAACTCAGGACCCTGATGGCTGCTTTGATGTTCTGAATTGATTTAAAACATTTACCTTTTGTAGCAATTTCACCTTGAGAAAGAACCAGATCCAGTATGTAGGTGGATTAAGACCACTGGCATATTTTCATGAGCCTGCATTCTGTTGGATGGCACTTAGCAACAATATTCATTGTTTTTAATAACACTTGTCCACTTTGATCACGGTCCTGAAAGAAAGAAGACTTTGAGAATTGCTTCAGAAAATTGCAGGAACAATGAGATAAGGGTTTTTGAAGCAAGAAGAATTAGTTTGAAGGGGATTCATTCCAATGTCTTATACTATAATTTTTTCTTTAAAAAACTTAAATCATCATCATCTGTTTGATCATATTTCATATGTCTACAGCTTATATTCAAATACATAATATTTATAATACATATTAGGTATAAGTTGTTTTACCTGTAAATGCCAAAACTTGGATGCAATCAAGATGTCTTGATAAACTTGTATGTCATTGACTGATTAAGAATACTTTTGCTCAGTTCAAATGAAAGTCATGAACAGACACAGTGCAGCTCTTTTAATATCAACAGCCCTGATCTCTGAATGCTAGTGGATATTATTTCTTAGGCTTAGTGGTTCTCTTGCCACTTGGAGCCAGGAAACCTGAGATTCCAGACCATCAGAGATGCCACTCCAGGCAATTCTCTGTTCTCATTGTTCTCTATCGGCTGCCTACCTTCAGTGTTAAAAGCCTCTTCTGCAGGCTACTTTTGGTGCCAATGTTCTTTGGTGTTACCAGTTCTTAGTATACCAGGGAAGTACTTAATCTACTGAGCCATTTCTCCCACCCAGTTCTTAGTATACCAACTCAGCTCGCTTTCCTTCAGATAGAAAGTATTAATGGAGGAAAATATGCCATGTAAAAGAGACTTTATTAGGACTTGCTGTGCAGCGTAAGGGGCACTATTGCATGGGCTGACCCACGAGGATATGATCATTATCTAGGAAAAAAAGGCAGGCTTTTGCATGTGCAGTGTCAGACTTTTCTGTTTAGTCATAGGTGGGGGTGCCCCTCATGGACCTGATTGAGGATGGCTACAGAGGAGCAGAATCATTCAGAGAGCCTGTAGGGTGAGGTCATCTGTAGTGGACATACGATTGAAGCCTGCAGCTGCCGAAGCAAATGTCTTATGGAGTGGCTGTGAGGTATCTGCCATAGTTGTGGCCACATGCAGGGCATTTGGGGCAGCCGTGGAAGAATGAAAAAAATAAAAGTATCTCCTAGAAGACTTGGTCCTTTTGTTTTGAGCGTTTTGACAACGTAGATATGACAGTTCAGCACTGAAGAAATGAGGCAGCAAGCTGTGGTGGATCTTTAAGTGCATATTACTAAGCAAAAGATGTCACTTGGAAAAGGCTACATTCTGTGCACTTCCAGCCAATATAATATTCTGGGAAAGACAACTAGGAAAATGGTAAGAAGATCAATGGTTGGACAGCATGTATTTTCATATTTTTTAAACATTGGTGATACTTGAAATTTTTGTCATGGTAAAATCTTTGAAAAAAGTATTTGTTGAAATAATATTTTGTGTTTTAAAATAGTTAAGTAGTTGACCATTGCTCTTAAAGTGTTTAGTTTCTTGTTATAAAACAAATGTGAATATTGATAGAAAAAAATATTATTCTAAAGGAAAAAATAACTAAGTATGTTCTTTATTCAGGCAGAAGAAAACAAGAGATTAAGGGAAGATCAACTCGAACAAGAAAAAAAATTGGCTATGGAGTTGGCAAAGTTAAAACATGAAACTCTGAAAGATGAAAAAATGAGGCAACAAGTAAGAGAAAACAGGTATCTTGGTTTCTACTATTTTGATTTATGTAGGATTTATCAGTAAACATGTAATCTTTAACACCTGAAAATTCAAATATCTGTGCTATGTTATTATATAGTATTTTTCCTGGAAATATATTTATTTTTAATTTTTTGTGCTGATTTGCATTATTAAGATAAAGAAGACAGATTTCTGTCTTGGAGACAGAAAGCTAACAGAGATTTTAAGAAGGCATGTTGCATGAGCAGATCAGGGTGAGGCGCAGGAAAGATGCTGATTTGAGCTCTGGGGTTTTCCCTGGTGTAGTTCTTTCTCTCTCAATGAGAACCAAGAGATGGCCTGTGCTTCCCCAGCCAGTTTTAGTCTTCATCTCCGTATCAGTGTTTTCTATCCATTTCCTTTGAATACACTAAAAACACAAGATGCTGCCAGCCATAGCCAATTTCATGCATGTGAAGGATCTTAGATTTGGGGCTTGGTGGAAGATGCAGTGGGTAGCGGCTCATGAGCTTCAGGGCTATGATTCGCTTCAGGACTTGGGGACCATGACGGTTGTGTGGAGTACCAGTGGGTGTGGAAGTGGGAACCAAAAATTTGCATTTCAAATAAACTCTTGGCTTAGGCTGCTAGCTGGAGTTATAGATTGAGAACTATTAGGTTGTAGAGTAGTAAAATTAATACTGAGACATTGAATCCAGAATGCTGACCTCACTCTTTTACCTCCTTGAAGGGCTGTTAGCCTTGTATTACTACTATGAAATACCTGAGGCAATGAATTTATATTGTTCTGGAGCCTCAGTCCTGGTTAAGGCTGAGGCTGAGAGTTCTGGGGAGCACATGTATCCGCAAAGCATATCTCATGCCAGGAAGCAGAGTCCTCTTCAAGGTCATCTCTAATGAATCAATTATAAAGTGATGTTTTTGCTGAGCTTAAATTAGGTAATGAAACACGTAGAGCACAGTCCACAGAGTGTACTCTGTAAGCCCTTGCCTTCTCCCACTCCCATTTAAAGTGGGTTCTCCTCATCCCCTTGAAAGACTCAGAGAACAAGTCCATGTTGGACTTCTGTCCCTGAGCTTAGTCTAGAATGGCAGCGCTTAGCTCACATAGCATTTGTGGGATCAGGTAACAGGCCCAAAAGCACTCACACACGCCAGTCAAGGTAGGTTGCTTTTGTGTCAGGAAAGTAGAGGGTCAATGAGAGTTGCGGCTGTGGAGCCAGGAAGGTTAGAGAGGCTGTTTCAATGTCAGTGCTCCAAGACACTCAAGCCATGGGAACCCATTTCACAGAGCAGATGAGGGAGCAAGGGACAGCGGGTCGCCCTTCTCATCTCCATTTGACTCTTCTCTCTGTCTTTCCATTTCTTTGACTGGTGGCCTCATGACATTTGACATCACACAGGATTGGATGTCAGGCAGACTGGGCTGCTCTGCTCTGCTCCTCTGGGCACACTCCCCACTCCCTCCTCTGTCTGGCATTCTTAGGGAACAGGTGCTTGGGATGTTAGAGAAAGCCCCATGAAAATCCCGTGGCCATGGCAACCTCCTACCCAGTGTACTCTGACCATCTCCCTTCCTGTTGGGGCAAAGAGGCTACATTCTTGCTTCTGCTTTCTTTCCACTCTGGCTTCAGCCATGTAACATCATCAGAAGGACTCAGACTGCCTGTAGCCACAGAGGCTGTCATCATGAATCTCTTTCTGCCCCAGTCAAACCACAATAAATTGTGGCTGGGTGACAGTCCTGGCTTGTCTGTTTTTCCATTTCAGCAACATTAATACTGTTAGCAGCTACTGAACAGGTCTTTGAGGATTGTAAATGTCTTCAACATTTCTACGCTGAGTCCCTGGAATTCCTGATCCAGTTGGTCTGGGATAGGGCCTGAGTGTCAGGCTGCTTTCCTGGCGCCACCAATGTCATTCATGAGGAAATGGACTCCTCCTTCCAAGGCCTGTACAGATCCTGGCAAGCACAAGGACCCAAGTTCAATTCCCGACCCCACATTGTGTGAGGTCTTGGCCCTGGATGTGGGTGCCCACCTTGCGGCCCCTGAACTGAGTGTTGTGGCACAAGCTTGTAATTTCAGCACTTGGGAGCTTGAGCCAGGAGGACCTCTGAAAGTTCAAGAACAGCCTGGGGGAAAAGCTCAGGGCTTTTAACAAATGACACCATATCATCCATGGATCTTGAAATGTCTGCTTATCTTCACATCAAGCTGAGTAGTCCTTACAGGCAGGAATGGAATCATTCATCTTTCTATAATCTATAGCTCCAAAATTATAAGTCCATGAGAGCAGTTATCTTTGTCCACCTTATTCATAGATACTCTGCCCCTCTGGGCCCCAGTTCTGCTGATATTCCTCTGGTCCCCAGCACAGTATTGGGCTTTAGATACTGGAGATTGCAGTCCATGTTCAGCTGGGTCCAAGACAGAGCAAAACATAGCAGAAAGTAACTTTTCATGATGGCGGCAAAGAGCAAGAGTTTAATTTTTAAAAAAAAATATTTATTTATTTATTTGGTACACAGCTTGGACTTGTAGTGATCCTCCTGTCTCAGTCTTCCCAGCTCTGGGATTCCAGGCATGTGCCACCATGCCCCATTTTGGTGATGGGCAAGTGTACCCTGGGTCCTGGGGCCAGCATGGCATGTGGTACTAGGGATAGAACTCAGGTCGTTGCACTTGCCCAGCAGGCACTTAGACTGCCGAGCTATCTCCTCAGCCCAGACATGCTAGTTTTAGTCCAGAAATGTTGACTTGAGAAAATAAATTGCTTTCATAGAAATGTAAGTATTTACAGTAAAAATTAAATATCAGTTTCTTCTGCCCTTATGCATAAATTTTTACTCTTTATTATAAAAAATAGTCTTGTAGAATTCTAGACTATATTTCTTAATCTTTCCTGTTATGGCTTATATTTACATGTCACTCCAAAACCTCATATGCTCATAAAAAGGGTATTTCAGAGCTGATATAGGATATAAAGTACTAGGATTAAGGATGTGAGGTACTAAATTAATATACTGATTTAGGTTCGTGGAGTATTGGGTTTGAATAATGAGAAGGCTGACCCTGGGTGCAGGTGGTACCACTCAAAAGACTTGTAATCAGGGTGGGATAAAAAAAAGGGAGGATGCTTTTGCTGCTTCTGCTACTTATTGCTTGCTGCTTTCTGCCTGCTTTGCTGTTGATTCTGCCTGCTTTGCCATTTCTTTTGCAATGCCTGTGTGTCATCCTCCCTGCATTGGAGCCAACTAATAATGAACTGAAATCTCTACAAACTGAGCTGAAATAAACCTTTCCTCTTTTAACTTGAGGGTATCAGATATTTTGTTTCACAATAAGAAAAGAAAGTAGCATAGTCCTCAAGACCGAATTACTTCCCAGGACAGCCACATCATACTGTTGATCCATACTTAGGGTCAAGTAAGTATCCGTCCTGTATTTGTAAAGATGAGTATATTTCTCTTACTCAAGTTTACACAGTGAATTGGCCATCACAGTGTTCAGTAAGGCAATTTGTTTGTGGTTTCCTTTCTTTCCCTTCCCTTCCTCCCCTCCCCTATTCTCTCCTCTCCTGTTGATTTAGAAGTCTTTCAAAAAATTTTTGATGTATCTCAGCATTGTCAAAATTGCCAAGATTTTATAAATGTGCATGAGCCGTGCTAATGTTTTAGATGACAAGGAGAATAGGCTATTTTTTAGATTGATATGTTCATCTACAAATTGGTAAAACATCTCAAAAAGACAGTTTCAGTTATTAATGTCATTATCAGTTCTTTATGTTTTAGAGTGATAAACTGTTAATTCATAAAAAATTGATGAGCTGGATTTAAAAACATGAAATGTCATTTTCAGATAAAAACAGGATTGATCCTTAATCCCACATTAAAAGAAATACCACAAGTATACCAACTCTAGAGTATACCATCTCAGAAGAAGAAAAAACTATTATAAGCCTAACTTCAGAATGACAGGAGGTAAATTAAGGGAGTTTGAAAGTACAAAACATCTAATATAACCTTTTTTGGGATTTAAAATATGTAAAGAATTAAAACAGGAGTAGGACTACCCAGGGCCCTCTGGATCCTCTAGCCAACACTCAAGCCAGGCATGTGTGTGGAACTTCCTCCATCAGACAGGCCCCGTGTGGAACCCTGCGGCACAACTCCCAGCAGAGAAGCTAGAGGCAAGACCCACCCAACTGATCCAGGAGCAGAATATCTTGCTGGAGTGGCACAGCAGGTTTACTTCCAAGGGCTGCATCAGAAATAAATGGAGCACGGCAGTCAGACCTAAGCCACACCCACCCGGATGAGTTTGAACTTGGTAGATCTAGACCTGGTGCTAAGGTAGTAAATCTCCCAAAGCTCTACACCAAATGTCAGAAGAGAGTGCTACACAAAATGACAAAGAAAAGGAGCAAAATGCATTCTCAGGCCCCAAGCACACCAAGAACAAATGCAGGAGACAGTAGCATAGAAAAAAATTGGAAATCACACACTTGAAATCTCTGAAATAATAGCATCTGAAGTAAAAAAGAAATGATAACTATAATGAATGAAGTACTAAGTGCTTCTAAAGACACTAATAAAAAATAGAGTAGAATAGAAAAATGATGGAGTCCTTGAATGAGCAATATAGGAAAGAAATAGAATGCATGAAGCAGATTCAAAGTAATATACAGGAAATTAAAAATCTCAATCACAAGATGTCAAAACCATTTGAATGAAAGTGAAAATAGACTTTCAGACCTTGAAGACACCATTGCAGCTAATGAAAGTAAGAAAAAATCTCTTAAAAACAACTAGGATGTAAGAAAAAAATAATTCAACATCTGCAAGACAATGCAAAGATGAACAGCATAAGACAGACAGACATCAATGAGGAAGAAGGAGTCAATACAAATGATATAAAAAGAATATGAGCAGAATAGCAGAAAACTTCTCAAATACGGGGCAACAATCTTACATTTCGTAACCAAAGCATATAGAACTCCAAATAACATCAACCCGATTAAAACCACACCCAGACATATAATAATCAAGTTCCCAGAAATTCAGTGTGGGAGCAGTATACTAAAAGCCACTGCAGAAAAACAGATTACATTTAAAGGAAAACTCATCAGAATAATGGCAGAGTTCTCTTCACAAACCATCAAGGCAAGAAGAGCATGGACCAAAGTACTTCAAGTCTTGCAAGAAAACAAATTACAACCCAGACTGATATACCCTGCAAAACTCAAGTGTAATGGAGAACTGGAATAGTTCCATGACAAAGAACAACTAAAGAATTCCATGATGACAAAGCCAACCCTACACAGACCACTAAAAGATATCCTACAGAAGGATCAAAATGATCACAACTCCATGAATGAGAACGGAAAGAACCCACCAAATAGGGGAAACAGTTAAACACAAGAGAAAAAGAGGTATATAACAGCAGTTTTTCAATTATTCTTTTGTATACAGCAGCAAAATATTTCCATCGGCATACTCTACAAATTGACTTCTCCTGCACTCTATAGGTTATGATTCGTTCTGGGTCTGCTTGGTGGATATCAAAGAAATAGCAGTAGCTCAGTCGCCTGGTTACCAGTAAGCATCGTGGACACTGTCCATGTCCACCACATACTACACCTTTGAACAATAGCCTATCCCCAAACTGTTAAAAGTGCTGGTCATATATTCGCCATCCAGTATATTTGTTAAACGGTTTATTCTGAGTAATTCTTTACCATCATGAAAACTTTTTCTTAGTTGATATTTTTATATATATTAACCTAATGAAATATTGTGTATTCTGAATTAATCACGGATTCATACATATGATACACTACATTCTAGCCTCTTAGTTGGACTCACAATTTAATTTTAATTTTTGAATATTACTTTGAAAGATTTAATTTTGAATTAATATTTAATTTTCTAAATATTTTTTAATTTTTGTTTTATGATTTATACTGTTTCTTTGACTTACAATCTACTTATAAAACATGGTATGATATTTTCTTCTAGTATTAGAAACTTTAAAAAGTATATTTTCATTGACTTGGTATTACTTCTTCCTTGTCTTTTACACACACACACACACACACACACACACACACACACAACTAAAACATATGTATATAACCGACATAAGATTGATACTTTTTTGTAGAAATCTTCAATGACCTTTTAAGTGGGATTGTGTAATATTATATTCTACATAGTCTTGCATAACTATCACTTTGAGAGCTCTTTATTCTTTGTCCAGACTATACAGCTACTTCTCTTGCCTTCTGGATTATAGTCTTTCTTATTTCCTATATGCTACATCTGGAGGTATTAGAATATTTTGAGTTTGTATAACTGGAAAATATTTTACTTTTAGTTTTCAAAGTTATATTTACTAAATAAAATTCAATGAGGACAAATCATTTTTTTCAGTCCTTTGAATAAGTCAGTCTAGTTTCTTACCCACTTGCTCTTCTTTTTTTCTAATGTGGAATGTGATGCTATTTAATTTTGTTCTTCCATAGCTAATATTTTTTTCTATGTATACACTTCAATGATTTTTTTTATTTACACTTAGTTTTGGACAGTTTCATTTTTGTGTACCTTGGTATGATTTTATTCATATTTCTTGTGCAAAAGGTTCATTTTTCTTGGAAATGTGGTGATATAATTTCAACTAAATTTAGAAATTTTAAATCTTTATTGCCTATCCCTTTCTCCTTTGAGAATTCTAATTATATGAATATGTGTCTTGATTTTGCCACAGAGAGAACTGTTGTATGACTATCTGTAAACTCTTTCTTCTTCATAATTCTTTTAGACAATTTTTATTGTTACATTCATTTAAGTTTGTAAATAATTTTTACAGTGTGCAATCTATTATTAATCTCATATTATGTATTCATTTCATAAATATTTTTTCCAAAATTCACTGTCTACATCTTATATCTTTCACACTTCAATATTTGTCTTATATCTTTCACATTTCAATATTTGTCTATAATATTTAATTTGCTGTATAATTATTTTCATTAAACTTAATGAGAAAAAAGCTTTCCTTCATTAAAAACAATAAAAAAAGAAAACAAAACTGAAAGATAAAGTAAATAAAGCTACTGTTGGCAAGAACCTTTCCCAGTGTAATAAATAATAGACAAGTGTCAACAAACTTGAAACAAAGAACATTCTGTATGTAATATTTATCATAAAAATGTGAAAAAATATATAATTATGAAATTAATTATATAGAGTAGAAATGTGATAATGGAAAACTATGACTTCAGAAGGAGGCTATGCAGAAAATAATTAACAAAACAGGTTTGTGAGTCTTACCTTGAAAAATCCATCTCTTAAATTTGTTTCTTGGCACCCTCTAGAGTTAAGTTTATATTACAATAACTAGTTAAGAGTGACTCATTATGCCTAGACTGTGTATTAAAAAAATGAATGTTTTACTCCTAAGCTTTTCTTTTCTTCTGTGATCCTGAAATTTAGTATCTGCTAGGCAGAGTGTCAGAGTAAGAAGCCCCAGTAGGGAGCACTGAGTCCCTACCGAGTTTTCCTGGCAGACACCATTTGATATAGGTTGTCACAGCTCCTGCATGAATCAAACATATCCTGCATGACTCCCGCAGGAGGGGTTTTTGGGATCTTGCACCTGTTTTCTTCTGGATTTGCCCAACATGGCTCTTTTCTTATGCCACTTTTGCTCTGTATTCTTTCACTGGAATATGTCAGTCATATGGTGATTTCTGTGCACACTCATAGTGAGCCATCTCAACTATGGGTAGTTGTGGTACCCCAACAAAGATCTGAAAAGGAGAAAAAAGTGAATGTAACAGAGAAAACAAATTGAAAGACGGTATTAAGGTTGTATATTTAAACTTAACTGTATTAAATAAAATAAACTATATTAGTTGTTATAATAAATATATTTGAACCATTTACCAAAATAGATTATATGCTATTCAGAATAAATAAAATTATCAAGATATTGTCAAAGGATTTAATTTTTTTTGTGGTACCAGAGATTGAACTCAAGACCCTGCAACTTGCCAGGCAAGCTCTTATTCTACTGAGCTATCTCCCAAGCCCCCAAAGGATTTAATTTATGCATACTATATTCTCTGTCTATAGTGGAATTAAACTAGATATCAGTAACCAAAAACAAATTGACAATCTTTATATGTTTAAATATTGTGAAAATATATTTCTAGCTGAGGAGATAGATCAGCAGCGTAAGGCACAAGGTCCTGAGTTTGATCCCTGGTATACATATAACTCTTGGGCCCAGAAGTAATCAAAATTGAAATTAGAAGGGCCCTGGGGAGATGGCTCAGTGGAATAAGTGCTTCCCTGGCAAGCACAACGGCCTGAGTTCAATCCCCAGTTCCACCAAAAAAAAAAAAAAAAAAGAAGAAGAAAAAACTCTTTGTGAATTTTAGTGAGAATACCTCATGACAAGAGTTGTAAGGTGAATGTCAGCAAAGTAGCAATAGAGGCAGCTCAGGAACCCTGTTCTGCCCCACCTCTGTCTCCTGTGAGAAACCTAGAACAACAGCAAAATAGCAAGGACAAAAACAAAACATAAGAACAGCAAAGAATCTGTAAGAACCCTGGATAAAGCCCAAAGGTGACAGGAACCAACCAAATACTGAATTAAGAAAAGGGCAACTTAGACTTGTGGTAATTTTATTGGGTCTTGTAGGGCCCATAGCAGCTCAGAAACAGTCTTGGGGGAGCAGCCCATGTTCTGAGTTTGATACCCTGGTCCCTGACGCAGAAGAAAGCAAAGCACACCTTATGTGTGTGTCTGCTCTAACCACCTCTGAGGAGCACTGACACTGATAAGTTGTGTTCATCTCTTTTTCACCTTTCGAGCTCACATAGGCGGGAACATCAAGTTGTAACTTTGATAAGGATGTAATATCCAGAGTATAAGGAATGACTGCAATCCAGTGAAATAAAAAATGAGTGTGGCATTTAAAGAGACATTTTCTCAAAAAAGATACACAGTGAGCAATAAGTACCTCGAAAAGCATTCAGTATCATTAGACATCAGAGAAATGCAAATCAGAGCCTCAGCAAGAAACTGCTGCGTACCTGTTGATGCCAGTGGAAATGACAAGTGTGGCCAAGAAAGTGGAGAATTAAAATCTGCAAATGTAGCTTGTATAAGTGTAAAGTGTGGAAAACATTACAGTTATCATGTTACCCCAGGTATATATACAGATGAATTGAGTGCTAGACTGAAATGAACACTTGTTGTGTAGTGTTGAGAGCAGCATTGTTTACAGCAGTCAAAAGGTAGGAACAAGCTGAGTAGCCGCCAGTGGATGAGCAGGTAAACTGGTATGGCAGGTACATACGATGGAATGTTACCCAGTATGAAGAGAAATTAAATTCTGGTACATGGCCACAGCATGGATAAATATACAGAACATTACAATAAGTAAACCAGACATAGCAGGAAAAATATTGTGTAATTTCACTTATAAACTACAAAGTTGAAAATTGAAAAAAATAAGTAGATTAGGAATTACCAAGGGCTGCTGGAAGGATGGCATAGGGAGTAGTTGTTTAATTTATGTGGCATTTCTGTTAGGGATGATAAAAAATATTGCTGATGATTTTATAACACTGTGCATGTCATTAACATGAGCAAATTTAACACTTGAAATAGTTAAAATGGGAATTTTATCATTTTGTGGACTCCAAGGAACCAACCAAATACTGAGTTTGTATAGAGGAGCTGAGTTGGAGGGGAGCAAGAAGATCCACTGGGCACCTGTGGTTTTGAACCTCTGCATTTCTAGCCCTGGATCTTGAGATACATCATGATTCCTGCCTATTGGACTGTAAGGTTTATGTAGGGAATCTTGCCAACAGGGCAACACAACTGAGCTGGACTGGAGCTTTTGGCTATTATGGACTACTGCAGTGTGGGTTGCTAGAAACCCTCCTGGCTTTGCTTTTGTTGAATTTGGAGACACGGCAGAGACTATCAGAGAGTTAGATGGAAGAACACTATATGGTTGTTGTGTCAGAGTGGAACTGTCCAGTGGTGAAAAGAGAAGTTGAAATCGTGGCCCTCCTCCTTCTTGGGGTCGTCGCCCTCAAGATGATTATCTTAGGAGTCCACCTCGCTGTAGATGTGCACAAAGGAGAAATTTCTCTTGCATCTGGAGCAGGCCTCTTTCTAGAGGTAGGAGAAGAGAGATCACTGTCTAGGGAGTGATCTACAAACCATCCTGATCCTTTTCTAGGTCTCGCAGCCAATCTAGGTCAAATGAAATAGATCAGATTGCAGAAGTGGTGCATAGGAATTAACTTCACTGATGGGAGTATGTACAGAAAATCCAAGTTTTGTTTGAGACTTCATAAGCTTGATGCGTTTTTAAGATATTTTAACTGTTCACCTTTGTGTCTTGAAACAGTGACACAACAATGTAATTCTGGTTTGAGATGGATCAGATGAAGCACGTAATACCAAGAATTGTTACTATACAATGTTCTCTTTAAGAAAATTTAAATTTGCTTTGAACTTTAGCCTTGTAAAGACTGAAAATAAACCTCAAAACTCTACTTAATTAAAGTGTGATGTTCTAATGTTACAGAAACAAAACTGGTAAAAATTGAACAAGACCTGTTTCATAGCTGAGATAATGTGTACAGATGTGCTACCAGGTACAAATAAAGGCCACACACAAAACTAGGTGAGCGTGATTCTAAAACTGGAACTGGTCTTTATCCTGGACAGAGGTTTCCTGGTTGATACAGAATCAGGTAAATTTCAAGAGTGTACCTCTGCTAGGTTACAAATGTTCCTTCTGTGATGTTACATACGAGAACATGGCTGTTTTTATTTAGAAACCTGAGATTTCAAAGATCCAGTATCCTGCTGGTTTAAGGGTACTTTGTAGAGCTGAACTTTTGCATTACTGTGCAAGATTTTTTTTCAGTCCAACATCTGTAATATGTTTTGTGAGACTCTTTGGGATTAAAGTTTTGGTTACAAAAAAAATGGGTATTTCTCCATTGTATGTGTTTTGCACAATAAAAAGTTGTAGGATTAGAAAAGAATACCTCAAATCTTTCAGGATGTAGCTGAAGTTGTTTTTCCTGTAAGGGTAATTTTTAGTCTGAAATGACTGTATTACAAAATATGCCAGTTGGAATTATTAGGAAACAATCAGCAAATTCCTTTCTGAAATGATTACAGAAAGAATGTAGGAGGAGAGCAAAGATAAAGATGAAAGCTTATATACTCCAAATGGATTTATGAACTTAGTGCAGTCTTAATCAAAACCGTGCCAATTTTGTTTATGGCGAAGTTTAACAAGCCAAGTCTAAAGTGGAAATGGAAATACAAGTACTGAGAATTCCTAATTTTTTTTCTTTAAGAAGACCAAAATTGGAGATGATTTCTCCAGGTTCTGAAGACTTGTTATAATCTATAGGAGTTAAGATAGTGTAATTTTGTTATAAACAAATATATGACTGTGATTGATGTAATAGCATAATACAGTCCCTGTCAACCAGTAAATTTAAGCCCCTAATATCCTATAACATCCATTAAATGTGATGAATTAAGTTTTCTTTTGTGGCTCTTAAAGTGACACCAGTTATATACTGCCTGAAAAAAATTAAATATTTTAATTTTCACAGAAGAAACTCCATTTTCTGTGAAGTTTACTTTTTTATGAACTTTAAATTAAGTGTGTCATTTCCTTCCACAGTATTGAACTCAGAGAATTGGAGAAGAAATTAAGAGCAGCTTACATGAATAAGGAGAGGGCAGCCCAGATTGCTGAGAAGGATGCCATTAAATACGAGCAAATGGTAATCTTTTCTGGTCATTGGGTTTTTTATATTTTGAGCCTTCATTTAGAAAAATCTTAAAAACTCTATTTTTTTTTTTTTTTTTTGTCTTTTTGAGACAGGGTCTTACTATGCAGTTCAGGCTGGCCTTAAGCTCACTTTGTAGCTCAGGCTGGTCTCGAACTCACAACAATCCTCCTGCCTTAGTCTCCCGAGTGCTGGGATTACAGGCATGCGCCACCACATCCAGCTCCTCATTTTTAAAATATTGTTACATTCTATAAAGAATATTCATTGCTGGATTTCCGAAATACTTATATACTTTGTAGATGCTGAGGATATGGAAAATCTTCAGTGAATTCATATGGAACCTTGCTCAATTTAGTATTAAAGCCTTTCAGGGGCCTGCAAAGCACAACATTCTTTATAGCCTCTACTTGCTTATTCTTTGATAAAACAGAATAGTGTAAGTTGTTGGCAATACTGTATTTTACAAGGCTATTAAATTCTTTTATTTTTAAAGTTTTATAATGTGATAATTTTATTTAGTACACTTGAGAATATGACTACTTAAAAAGTTACAGTTCTCTTTCATGATTGTCTTCAATTGCATTCTTGTGGCTGCTTCAGTTTCTTCAGTTGATTAAAAGTATTTACCTTTCATGGTCATTTTGATTTTGGGGAACAACCACAAGTTTCATGATGCCAGATCCGGTGGATAAAGTGGATGAAAATGTATGGTAATGTTTTCACAAACCTGCCTTTCTGTCAAATGATAGTGACAGCAGCATTCACTATATTCTTTATTAAACATTTTAAAAACACAAAGAGGACTTCCAGAATCACTTCAGAAAATGGCAAGAACAATGGGATAAACAAATTACAAGTGAGAGGAAAATTAATCACTATGTGTTTTTTGTTGTAATACAGTTTTAAAAATGTAAACATTCACCATATATATTTTGGTTATACCTCCTATGTAGGTAACTCTCATTTTAAAAAGGAACTCAGGTTTTTTGGTGTTATTATTGCCTTTTCTAATCCCTGATACGCTGCCACTTTGAGGGATTACTCTTAGGCAAAGGAATCTCAGACATACTCACTAGTAGTGTTACACAGTATAAATAATGTCATCTCTTGAGCCTCATTATCACACACAGACTGAACAATATTGTATGTATACATGTATTTTTTGTGAATCACCATAAACATATATTCACACACATATGCAAGTCAGAGATGATACCATAATAGTTTAACTAATGCAGTGCAATATGAGTATTTTTAAGAATAGGTCCAAGATACAAGAAGCACGTATATGTTATGTGTATGTACCTTTCTGTTACTATAGAAAATGTCTGGCATGTTCATAGCATGTTAATGATAACCTTCAGTGTGGCAGGTGGTGGAAAAAGCTGAAAGGCTTTATTTCCTAATTTTTTTAAGTAAACAAAATAGAACACAATTTGCTATTTGACCAGTGGTTTTTAGTTTTGGTATTTCTGATAATTAAAGTTATTCTGATATTAAAGTTGTGTGTGTGTGTGTGTGTGTGTGTGTGTGTGTGTGTGTGTTTAGTACAGGGTCTACAGGGTCTCACTACATAGATCAGACTTGTAGTGATCCTCCTATTTTCAGCCTCCCAAGCCCTGAGATTGCAGGCTTGCGCTACCAAGCCCAATCTCAGTAGCCATCTCAGCCTACCCCAGGAGCTGGGCTGGCATGGCACACAGGGGATCAGACCCAGGTCCTTGTACCTGCCTAAGATGCTCTTCAGCAGGAGCTTTAGTCTGCTGAGATGTCTGGCCGGCCCAGATATTTTATTCTGACTCATAAAGAATTTAGAGTTTAATCGTTGTCCAAATGCCACACTGGCCCTGCACCCAGGGAACTGAGCCAGCGAATTGAGTCCTTGGGGTAGTGGTGTATGCCTGCAATACTAGTGCTGGGGAGGCTGAAAACAGGAGGATCACTATAAGTCCAAGCTGTGTAGTAAGACCCTGTACCAAATACATAAATGAAAAGAAAAAATTAAAATGGTATTCTAAATCAAAAATTGATTCACAAAAAAACTGATGCACAAAATTAAAGCCAAATATTTGTAGGTCCTGACCATGTGCCAGGACATCTAGGTACTAGTTTCTCTGAGTCTTAATTTTCTTGTATGAGAACATTGCCTTTCTAAATGTAGGTAATTATGCATACGTAACATCTTTGTCATTTCATATTTTTTTAAAAAGAATTTAGTACAACATATGCAAGAAAAAAAGCAAATTTTGTCATACTGACAAGGTTTGTTTTATAGACCTCAGTTATATCAGGGATAACATTCTATTATTTTAACATGTGTCTTCTTTGTTTTTGATGCTGCAAAATTATTCCTATATTTGGGACGTGATCATAAAGGCAAAGAGAAATTTAAAAAGTTGCTCCAGAATGTTTGTTTCATTTAAAACTTGTTTTGTTGAATTATTTGATAATGCTTGAAAGAATTAAAGAGTTAACGTGCCGAAGAAAAGGTTTGTCTCTTAATTAAGCAGGAGTGGTACTGGGTGAGAGAATTAAAGATTGCGAGAAACAGGCACAGAAACACATTTGACCCTTTGAAGTTAAAGTGCCTTATGCCAGGCCCTTGATAACTGAGAAAGGGCATAGGAAAGGTCCATAGCAGGAAAGGAAGTTTGGCTAGAAAAGAACTTGAGTTTTTAGTCATTTAATAGTATAGTTGAAAGAGCCCACGCAATCTTTATACCAAATAGCAGTTGATGAGCTAAAAACTATGAAACTTGCCCATGTCGACTTGAACATAGAAGCAGAAGATGACTACAGTTTTGAGTTAGTTACTAATAAAGTACTTACAGTTTCACTTCTGGTTCCCCAGTGTGAATTATTAATTATCCTTATTAGCTTTTGCCCTGAGAGAGCTTCTGAAAGGAACAGGAAAGGCTGCCTTCTCCAGAGTTTGATTCATTCTTCACACTCTTTGGGTCACTGTGATTTACTTTTGCTTGTTGCTTATTTATGGAAAAGGCTTTAAAATATCCAGTTGATCTGTTTAAAATAATCCATCATACTTTTCACAAATTTGAAAATGGAAAGATAAATTTTGTTTAAATATCAGAAACGTGATGCTGAAATAGCCAAAATCATGATGGAAGAGCATGAAAGAGTAATGAAGGAGGAAAATGCTCTAGAAGACAAGCGAAACAAAGAGAAAGCACAGTACTCTCTTGACTTAGAGAAACAACTTGAAGACCAAGAAAAAAGAAAGCAGGAAGCTTATGAGCAGTTGCTGAAAGAAAAACTCATGATCGATGAAATTGTTAGGAAAATCTATGAAGAAGATCAATTGTAAGTTTGTTTTCATTTTTTTAAAGGGCTAAACATTTCCTTTACATTGCTTATAGGTTAAAGAGGTGAACACAGAGAACAGTGACTGACATATAATATGCACTCAATAAATGTTAGTTACAATCACATAAATTGAGGCCAGTTGTCAGCATGATTATTAATAAATTATCTGATAATAAATGCTTGATAAAATGACATAAACCCTTTTCTTAAATATGCCTGCATCATATTCTGTTAAATTTTCTTGTAGATAGTTTAAATAAGGAGTGCCACAAGGCTTATGCCAACACGTTGTAGTCTTTCAGAAATGATAATGCTAATAATTCTGTTAGTAAGTTTGAAGAGAGGCATAGTATTTTACCAAGAGAAAATTCATATCTGACACTAAGTGGCACATGGTAGGCTTTCCAAATGTCTGCTGCTTTAATGAATGAATAATTTATTTATAGGAAGGGTGTTTTCCTCACATCATAACTAAGAGAAGGAAATTACTTTGTTGTTTTATTATTACATGTTACTATAAAACTATCACTATTGTTTTTAGAGAAAGACAACAAAAGTTAGAAAAAATGAATGCAACTCGGAAGTACATTGAAGAGTTTCAGAAAGAGCAGGAACTGTTTAGAAAAAAAAAACGTGAGGAGATGGAAGAAGAAAACAGGAAAATACTAGAGTTTGCCAACATGCAGCAGCAAAGAGAAGAAGAAAGGATGGCAAAACTTCAAGAAATTGAGGGGAAAAGGCTGCAGCTTCAAAATATGGTATTAAAATAAACTCTTCTTTAACACTGGTAAAATTCTAAAATACTGGTTATAAAGCTTGGATCCTATAAATATTTTTGTTTTTTAAAAATTTAACAGCTGATTCAGAGATTGGAAGGAATGCTACAACAGCGTGAAGATTTGGAACAAGTGCGACAAGAATTATATCAGGAAGAAGCAGCTGAAATTTATAAGAGGAAAATGAAAGTAAGTTTCAGAAATTTGAAAGAATAATTAATGTAGCAAATTATATAATTTTAAGACAAAGCAGTAGAAAGATAGATGTAAACATACTTTTGGTTATACGATTGTATTGTAATTCATAAACTGCTTCATAAAAAGCATGACATTAACTATGTTGTGTGCAGTCAGCACAATTTAAATAAGAAACATGTTTATTTATTTTTTTGAAATTTATTTTGTTGTATTTGTTACTTTGTTTTTTTAATTTTTGTTTTATTGAAGTACAAATATCAATGAGATAGTTTTAAGATACCTTGACAAGATGGATTTGATAAATTAATACATTGCAAACTGTTTTCATAATGTTTTGGTATCATAGGAGGTGCATACATGATATTATACTTACAGACATTATTACACCGTATGTCTCTTATCAGTAAAGAGAGTGTAGCTGTTTGCGTATCTTATTTTTTATACCTGAATTACATCAAAGATTCAATAATTAATACTTTCTACCTTGATATTTTCCTAGTGGTTGTCCATAGCACTAGAAGCCGACATAATATCCTGTCCAACCACCATTAGTGCAAATCTTGCCTCTCATAGAATTATGTAGAAGCACAGCGTTATCTATCCCAACTGTACTGTCCATACACGCACATCATGATTCTTCCTTTCTATACCCCTTCCTTTGTCTACACCTGTCAAAGATGGGCACTCCATTATCATTCAACTAACTTAGGTGCTTGAACTCAACAACACAGTCCTACACAGTCCAGCATTCCACAACAGTAGTGAGTTATCCGAAGAAGTTATCGACTATAGCCATTTACAGCTCAATTTAATATTATGGCCCCGTGATGTATACTTCATTTTTATACTTTTTTGCTGGATGATTAAGAGCTAGATAGAGCAAGACTTATATACCAACACATGTACTTTATGTTTCTTATGAGGTCAGTGAAGTCCCGTCAGGGTTTATCCCGTAATCCTAAACCTTATTCTGTAGATCCTTTGTCTGTGTCATCCATGTGGATGAATCACGGCAGAAACATCTTTAAAAGTGAGGTGAAGTGAGATGCTGTGTGAACACTAGTTAGAACAAGTTGGAGTGGCTGGGTTAATGAAACAAAGTCAGGTTTGGGACAAGACCTTTTTATCATGGTAAATTCATCTGGTAGATATGAACGTCTTAAAGGTATGTAAGCCTAAACAAAACTTTAGCATGAAACAAAACGGACAGGATGAAAAGAAAAATAGCTAATCCATAATCAGAGCTGTAGATTTAAAATTTTTTGTCATTAATGTAGAGAACAAGTAATCACAACTATATAATGTAGTGCTAAATGAATTATCAGTATAGACAAATATGTCCTGGCAGCTTGAGAATGCTCTGTCCAAGAACTGCAAACAAAAATTGTATTCAAATGCATGTGTAACATTTACAAAGACTGGTCACATATCCCAGATGTAAAATAAGTCAATAATTTCAAGGCTTTAAAACCATACCAAATAGGTTTTCTGACTATAAGACAACTAATTAGAAGTCAAGATGAACTGTACCTTCAAAAATCCTTAAAGACTGTCATTAAAAATGTAATTCTTAGTAAACAGTGAACAAAGAAAAATATCATGATAGAAATTGAGTATTTTGGGCAAATGATGATGAAAGAATAGTACACAGTAAGATATATGAAATGTAGTTAACACAGTGCTTTAACAGGAAGATTATATTTTTAAATAATATTTTAGAACGGAAAAGGTTAAAAATTAATGATCTTATGTCTATACAAACCTGTACATAAATGTTTATATGAGTCATAATAGCTAAAAAGTGAAAATAACCAAAATGTCCAACTGATGATGTAAACAAAATTATTTAGCCACCAGAAGAATGAGGTACTGATGTGTAACAAGGAATGGTAAACCTTTATTATAATCTTAATTTTAAAAACTAACTCAGGAATGTTATATAAATGGGATTAAACAGTATAAAATCTTTTGAGATCTACTATTTTCACTAAGTGTAATTCCCTATAAATTCATTGAAGTTATTGCTTGGTTCAATATTTTGTTCCTTTTTATTGATGAATATTATTTCATTAATAGACACACACACACACACACACACACACACACACAAGTTTATGTGACAATTTACTCATTAAGGAAATGTAAGTTCTGGCTCTTACAAATAAATTTATAAACACTCAGATTTCTGTATAAAGAACTTTTTATTTCTTTGAATAAATGCTCAAGAACTTTAATGTATAAGGAATGCTTAACTCAATAAAATATTAAAAAGTCAGTCTTGTTAAGTGAGAAGAGATCTGAATAGTTTCTTTGCACAAGATATGTGACTAGCAATGCATACAATAGTCACAAGTACTATTATTTGATATAAGAAAAATGTGTATAGCCATTTTTAGAGATGTCTTAATGTCATTTTATATCTAATATCAAATTACCCAAAAAAGATTAAGAATAATGGATAAATGGAGACTAGCAAGTACATATGAATAAATAGGAAGCAGACAGGGAGGCTAATCCACCAATTAAGTGGACAACTAAGCAAATCCTAAGTAGTATGGATAAAAGGTATAATTGACAATGAAGATGTAACAGAATTAGCATTTAATCTTATATGAAGCATTGAAATATGTAACTTCAAAAGCTATTAGAAATCTGAAGGAAATTTATTAGCATAATGAAAAGGGAAAAGACATTTAACCCACCACAAGAAATTGGCAAGTAGTGTTTTAACCAACTAACTAAAAGTCTAAAAGCGTAATTCCTGGTTATTATTGGTTGCAGAAAAATTATTTAGAGGACAAGATTACTCTATATTAAAATTGATGAGATTATATAAAACTGATCTCTGGGGCAATTAATAATTAAGAAATACTGGAAAAATTAGGCATCCAACTTAATAACTTGGAAAAGGAATATAAATTCAAGTATAAAAGATAATGTAGAAGATTACAAGTGGAAATTAATAAAAATTGGAAACACATTAATTTATCTAGTTGGTTAATATTGGGGAGAAAACAAAAACCTGTGCTTAGAAAGATATAAGAAAGAAAAAAGTTAGAAAAAGTGGCCTATAAAGGGTAAAATGTAAGAAAATTAGACAAAATAAGATTATTATGGTTATTTCTTACAACCGGTAGCTCCTTGTACTGGTTGATACATTGTGCCAACTTGAGAAGTTTAGAGTTTAATGAAGTGACTCAGCAGAGAGCCGGATTCTTAGTTTGTAAACATCCTCATCCTGTGCGAGAGGAGTCATGATCATTGAGTGATTCTACACCCCAGCCCCAGGGTGGCTTGTTTATAATATAAGGAGGGGAGAGAGGCTGGCTATTAGGCAGCTTCTGCCCTTCCCTTTGCTCTTCATTGTTTTCTGCTACTATGAGCTGCTGCTTGCTGCCATGTGCCACTCTGGTATTGGATATTTGTCCCAAAAACGAGTAAAGAGTAACTGAGATACCCCTGCATTGTGCCTCGCACTTTTGTCTTCTGTGAGCTCTCTGACTGATTGCTGTCAGGTTCCCAGATTTGAGTGTGTGGTTGAGCACAGGGAACTCCGCCCTGTGTGTCTTTGAACCACCTGGACTCTTGGCTTCTTTCTGCCCTTCCTTGGGAAAGTCTTGGCAGGTACTCCATGCATTCCTCACAAGACTGAGCCTTGGTTGTTTGTCTACATGGTATCCAGCTCAGTGCTATGACCTCCTGGCCCTTTTCCCTTTCCAGTTTGATTTTTCTTGTCCCTCATAGCTACCTCCTGTAATTGTCTCTTTCCCAATAAAATACCATACCCAAGTCCTTGTTTAAGGCTGTGCTTCCAGAGCTGAACTCAGAATAAGGTATCACCTCAAAGTTTCTAAAATGGTTCATAGTAAATTATTTCAGAGCTTCAAGGAACAGCTATTGCTAAAGCATCAGGAGGATTTTAGAGCACTGGAAATTATGGAGATTCTATCGTTCATGTGATAGGTCCTAATCCAGACCAATCAAAGTATACAGAAGCTTTTGTAGTTGAAAGATACTTTTTTAAAACCAAACATTTCCCTGTGTTTTAGAACGAAGTTTTCACTATTGAATTAAACTAAAAATTTGGGTGGAAGATGGATTTCAGAACACATCAATATGACAATGCTAAATCTATTTATTTATTTATTTTTAATTGAAGAACAAATAGCAATGAGACAGTTTCAAGACAAATTAATAGGACAGATTCGATAAATTAATACATTGCGAAATTTTCGTAATGTTTTGGTATCGTACAAGGTGCATACTTACATTATTATAGCAGATGTCTCTAATCAGTGAATTAAGAGAGTGTAGCTGTTTACTTATTTTTTATACCTGAATTATATCACTTATAATTCAGTAATTAATACTTTCTACTTTGTTATCTTCCTAGTGGTTGTCCTTAGTACTAGAAGCCGACATAATATCTTGTCCAAGCACCATTAGTGCAAATCTTGCTTCTCATAGAATTATGCAGAAGCACGGCACATTTATCCTAACTGTACTGTTTATACACACACATCATGATTTTTCTTTTGTATACACTGTTTTTTTCTTTTTTTTTGTCTAGACCTAACAAACATGAGCACTCCCTTGTCATTAAACCAATTTAGGTGCCTGAACTTGGCCACACAATCCAACACAGTTCAGCATTCCACAATAATAGTGAGTTATCTGAAGAAGTAGTTGATTATAGCCATTTACAGCTCAACTTATTATTATGGCCCCGCATTATATACCTCATTTTTATACTTATCTGATGGATGGTTAAGACCGAGATAGATCAAGCCCTATATACCAAAAGATGCAGTTTTTGTTTGTGTTGAGGTCAGTGATGTTCCCTCAGGGTTTTATCCTGTAATCCTGTACCGTACTCTGTAGATCCTTTGTCTGTGTCATCCATATGGATCAGTTATGGCCAATGCTTGACCAGTTTGCTCTCTGTGAGAGCCTGAGAGAAAGTTTTCTCTCCATGTAACTCTCCCCAGGCACACTATAGATCATCAGTGTCTTTCCTCTGTGGCTCCATAATCTCCTTGTTCAGAAAATTTGGGGCACAACTGAGTTTCATGATGTTACAGTACAGGTTCTCCTATGTCCTGAGTCTTCACTGACCTTGAAAGGCTACGGCCAAAATGTTGGCTGGACTTGCAGCTCTTCTATTTCTCCAATTTTGATCTGTGAACTTAGTTTGTTAACCATCCAGAAGGAAAGCTTATTAGTACCGTGCAGCATATGCCGTTCAGTTTGCTCCAACTATCTGACTCAATTCTTTTTAGTTGTTGTACATTTCTATTTGTATTTCTTCTTTTGACTTCTTATACTAGGAACACTGTATGATATTTGCACATATGTGTTTGGTTTATTTCACTTATGAGTATATGTTCAAGTGGCATCCGCTTCAATATAAATGCTTTAAGTTTATCATTCTTTATACCTGAGTAATATTCCATTATATAGAAATACCACAACTTTTTTCAACCATTCCTTGTGTGACTGACATCTTGGTTGTTTCCAAGATTTTGCTATCACAAATTGTGCTGCTATAAACATAGGTACACATATATCATGATGATACAATGCTTTCAGTTCCTCTGAGAAAATTCCCAGTAGGCGAATAGCTGGCTTGAATGGGATTTCCAGTCCTACTCATTTGAGGAGTCTCCACACTGTTTATACCAGTCTACATTCCCACCAGCAAGTGGAGAAGTGTTCCCTTTTCCCCAGAACCTCTCCAACATTTATTGTTAGTTGATTTCCTTATGATAGCCATTCTTTCTGGAGTGAGATGTTATCTCAGTGTTGTTTTTATTTGCATTTCACAGATGGCTAGCAGTGTGGAGCATTTTTTTATATATTTATTCTCTTCTTCAATTTTGTCCTCTGAGAAGTGTGTATTCATCTCAGATGCCCATTTCTGAATTGGGTCTTTATATTTGAGGGCTCTGTTATATCTTAGTTCTTCATATATTCTAGACAGCAGACCTTTGTCTAATTGCTTATTAGTTAGGACTTTTTCAAAATTTGTGGGTTGTCCTTTCACTCTATTGACAATTTCTTTTGACGTGCAGAACTCCTCAAGAGTTGATCCCGGCTGTTGATTCTTCCAAGTGTTTCCCATGCAAATTTCAAGTTACCATTCATGAACTCTTTACCTACACCTATGTCTTCAAGAGTCCCTCCTACTTTCTCTTCCAGGACATTTGCTGTTTGTGTTTTAATGTTTAGATCTTTAATCCATTTTGACTCTAGCTTAGTGTATGGTGATAGAGGTGCATCAAGTTTAAGTTTTTGGCATGTAGAAAGCCAGGTTTTCCAGCACCATTTGTTAAAGAGGCTCTTTCTTCCAATAAGCTTATTTGGCCCCTTTGTCAAAGATCACACGCCTGAGTGTGTTCGTAGATCCTCTGCACCTTCTAATCTATTCCATTGATCCTCAGGTCTATTTTGTTGCCAATACCATGTTGATTTTATCACAGTGGCTTTGTAGTATAATTTCAAGTCAGGCATTGTGATGCCTCCTGCCTTGTCTTTATTGGCCAAGATTGCCTTTGCTATTCTAGGTCATTAGTGGTTCCAAATAAATTTGAGTAACGATTTCTCTAGGTCTGGGATGTATGTTGGTGGCAGTTTGATAGGAATTGCATTAAAATCTGTACAGCAATTTTGGGAGTATGGCTATCTTCACAATATTGGTTGTTCCTATCCAGGAGCATGGAATATCTCTCCATTTTCTGAAATCCTCTATAATCTCTTTTCTTAGGGTGTTGTAATTTTCCGTAAAAAGATCTTTGACTTCCTTTGTTAAGTGAATTCCAAAGTATTTCATTTTCGGCGGTGCTATTGTAAAAGGTATTGTTTCTATTGTTTCCCTTTCAGTGTGCTTGTTATCTGTGTAGAGGAATGCTATTGACTTTTGAGTATTGACTTTGTATCCTAATATACTCCTGAATTTCTGTATCTGTTCTAGTAGTTTCATGGTGGAATTTTTTGGATTTTCCAAGTAAAGTATCATGTCATCTGCAAATAGTGATAACTTAATTCTTCTTTACCTGTTCTTATTCCCTTTATTTCTCCCTCTTTTCTAATGGCTGTTGCTAATGACTCCAAAACTATTAAATAGGAGGTGTGATAGAGGACATCCTTGTCTTGTACCTTTTTTAAAGAGTAAAAGAATTCAGTTTTTCCCCATTTTAGGATTATATTAGCTTTTGGCTTATTATAGATGGCTTTTATCAAGTTAAGGTAGAGTCCATCTATTCCAATTTTCTCTAGGACCTTGAACATGAATGAGTGTTGGAATTTGTCAAAAGCTTGTTCTGCATCAATTGAGATGATCATGTGGTTTTTAGATTTCAGTCTGTTAATATAGATATTGTATTACATTTATAGATTTTTAAATATTGAACCATCCTTGAATCCTGGGATGAATCCTACCTGGTCATGGTGTATGATCTTCTTGATGATTTGCTATATTCTGTTTGCTAGGATTTTATTGAGGATTTTTATGTTCATGCCTGGTTTTGGAATCAGTGAAATGATTTTGGGAGGACTGCTTCCTTTTCAATTTCATTGAAGACTTTGAGGAGTGTAGGGATTATATCTTCTATAAATTTCTTGTAGAATTCAGATGTGAATCTATGAGGACCAAGACTTTTCTTTGTTGGTAGGCTTTTTATTACATTTCATATTTCATTGGCTATTATTGGCTTATTGAGAGTTATTCTATCTTCTTGGTTCAGTTTTGGTAATTTTTACCTTTCAAGGAATCTGTCCGTTTCTTCTGTGTCTTCTATTCTGTGATCATAAAGATTCTCAAAGTAGCTATTGACAATCTTCTGGATTTCCGCTGGGTTTATGGTAATTTCAACCTTTTCATTTCTAAGTGCTTGTATTTGAATTTTTTCTTTCTTGTTCTTGATGAGGTTGGCTAGAGGCTTATCAACTTTATTTAGTCTTTCAAAGAACCAACTTTTTGATTTGTGGATTCTTTGGACTGGTTTCTTCATCTCAATTGAATTAATTTCTGCTCCAGTCTTTATGATTTCTTCCCGTCTTTGCACTCTGGATTTCTTTTGCTCTTCTTTTTCTAGATGTTGGAGGTGCAACATTAGGGTATTTATTTGTTCCTGTTCTGTTTTCCTAATCTGTGAATTCATAGCTATAATTTTCCCTCTGAGAACTACTTTCATTGCATCTCATAGATTCCAGTAAGTTGTGGTTGAATTTTCATTGAATTGTATTTATTGTTGAATTTTTTGTTTAATTTCTTCTGTGATCCATTGATTGCTGAGTAGGGTGTTGTTTAATTTCCATAAATTTAATGGGTTTTTCTGGGTTTTTTTGTCATTTATTTCCATTTTCATTGCACTGTGGTCAGACAATATGCATGGGATAATTTCTGCTTTCTTGCATATACTTATGCATGACCTATGGACTAGTATGTGGTCTATTTTGGAAAAAGACCAATGTGCAGCTGAAAAAAATGTGCTTGATTTTTTTCAGCTGTGGTTGATTGGAACAGTCTGTATATGCCCACTAGGTTCTTTTGTTCCAAGTTCTGGTTCAGTTCTGCTACTTCTTTGCTAATTTTATGTCTGGTTGACCTATCTTTTTGAAATAAGAGGATGTCAAGTTCTCCTGTTAAGATTTTGGTCTTAGGTATTAGGTTTTTCATGTCCATTAAGATTTGTCTTACATAATTGGGTGCTCCTGTGTTTGGGCATAGGTATTTATGAGTGTTACCTCTTCCTCTTGAATTTTTACCCTAACCAATATATGGTGGCTTTCTTTGTGTCATTTGATCATTCTTGGTTTGAAGTTGAGAATGTCTGAGATCAAAATTGCTACTCCTGTTTTTTTCTGAGGTGCTGGGGCATATAGTATTGTTTCTTTGACTTTGAGCCTATGAATGTCCTTTTGAGTTACGTGTGTTTCTTGTATACAGCATATTGTTAGATTTTGTTTCCTAATCCATTGTGCCATTTATTTCTCTTAATTGGTGAATTGAGTCTGTTTCCATTCATGGTTATAATTGAAATGTGTTGACTTATATTTGTCGTGGTATTTACCTGTTGTTGTTTGCTCCTTTGTATCCTGTGTTTAAATGTCTGTCCTGTTTGGGTTCTTTCCATTGTCATTCGTAGATCTGATCATTGTGGTCTCTCTCTAGAATATCTTTCAGTAGTCTGTGTAGTGATTGTTTTGTCATTATGAAATTCTTTAGTTGTTCTTTGTCATGTAAGTATTTCGTTTCTCCATCAAACTTGAAAGAGAGTTTTGCAGGATATAATAGTCTGGGCTGGATTTTGTTTGCATGCAGGAGTTGAAGAACTCTGCTCCATGCTCTCCTTACTTTCATGGTTTGTTTAGAGAAGTTGGCTGTAATTCTGATGAGTTTTCCTTTGAATGTGATCTGCTTCTTTTCTCTAGCAGCTTTCAGTATATTATTTTTGTGTTGCATTTCTAGGATCTTGACTATTATATATCTCAATGTGTTTTTACTTGGGTTGAAGTTAGTTGGTGTTCTGTATGCTTCTGCTACCTGAATGTTGGTTTGTTTCCTCATATTTGGGAAGTTTTTTGCAATTACTTCTGCCCATGTTCTTTTTATATCATTTGTATTGACTCCATTCTCATTGTTGCCAATTAATCTCACATTGTTCATCTTGGCATCATCCCTCATGTGATGGATTGTTGTTTCCTGCATTCTTGTTGTTTTTAAGAGATCCTGTTTCACCTTTTCACTAGCTGCACCAGCGTCCTCTAAATCTGAAACTCTGCTTTCACTCAAACGGTTTTGTCGACTCATGATTGAGATTTTTAGTTCTATATCTCTTTGACTGTATTTCATGCATTGTATTTCTTTTCTGTATTGCTCATTTCAGGATTCCATCATATTTCTGATCTCTATTTTTTACCCATTTCTTCTTTAGAGGTAATTATTAATTCTTTTTCTGCAGAGTTTCTTCCAAATTGGGTTTCCTCCAGACTTCTTTCTGTATTTCAGATGGCATGATTTCTAGGAATTCTTTTTTGATTTCAGAAATTATTTCTGCTTTGAGTTTCTCATGACCTTTCTGCTGTTGTTTCTTTGCTTCTGACGCTGTTAATTTATACGTTTCAGCTCGAATAGTGTTCTCTGCACTTGTTCTGAGTGAGCATTGGGTTTCGCCCAGATGTTTCTGGATTTGATTCTCTATTTCAGATACTATGTATTCACATATGTCTTTTTTTATTTCAGGCATTAATTCTTGTCTGAGTTCCTCCGTACCTTTCTGCTGTTGTTCCTTGGTTTCCGTATCTGTTCATTCATTCATTTCAGCTGAGCTAGTATCCTCTGTACTTACTGGTGGACTGAAGGCCTGAGATTGCATTTTTCTCCTTGTCTTTGTCTTTTTGTATAGTACGGACCTCTCATCTTTGGTGTAGCTATTGCCTTAGCACGAAGTGAGATTCAGGTGCCTGTCTGTTAGTTTGATATTACCCAGTTATGCCTGACCTGGATCTAGCTGTTGTGTTCAGTTCCTTTTTGCTCCTGTGATTCCCCTCTGTTGGGTCCCTGGTTAGGGGAGCACTAACAGTCACAGAAGCTCTCCCTCACACTCACCAGGTTGGGTGGGGATGGATCAAGTGCCGGGAAAGTCACCAAAAGTTCTTGCTCCCATGGTGGGCTTGGGGGCAGTAACTATGGGGAGTTGCCAGGTAGGTCTGTCTGGGGTGTCTCAGGCAGGTTTCTGGCTAGGATATCTTGGGGCCTGAGGGTCTGGATGGTGCAGAACACGCAGGGAGAGCCAAAGGCTCTCCCTCAGACTCACCATACACTCACCAAACTTTGATGCCCAGGGAGACGGGGAACTTCCCACTCGCTCAGCAGGCTTTAGAGTAGGAGATCCGGGGTGTTGCTGGTGAGTGGGCCCTGAGGTTTCATGCTGCTCCCTCCCTTGGAGGACTTGGGGGCGGGAAGAAGCCAAAGGCTCTCCTTCAGACTCACCACCCACTGACTGATCTGGGAAGCCTTGAGAGTGGTGCAAATTCCCACTCACTGGGAGGGTTTGGGGGCGGGATCCAGTGGCTGCTGGAGTGGGCCTGCTGCATCAATCTGGTCACTTGGGCTGGGCGGGTGTAGGGCGGCATCTAGGCCCCAGTATCCCAGGCGGGTTGTTCTGGCTGGGTGGGCATGGGGCGGGATCTCGGAGGCTGCCAGTGTTGGCCCTGCTATCTCAGGCCGGTTGCTCTGGCTGAAAACTTCTAATTGTTATTGCTAGATTATTTAAATGCTATTGAATTTTGGAGAATAGTAGTCATATCAGATAACCAGAGATTGTAAAGGGTTAACGAAATTTAGTGCTTTAACTGTGGAAAGTGATTGAAAAATCCTTGTGCTTCCTTCTACTCTAAGAAATATATTCTCCCTCTCTGCTCAAGGCTGTTTAACAATAAATGTTTCTTGTCAAGGCAGCAAGCTAAAACAAACTCCCTCCCTAACCATCTCCTATAATATGGTCAACTTACAGTGTATCTTATAAAAATATGCACTTATTACTAAACTGTAAAAGTTACAAACAGTTTGCAGCTGTGTCAGATGAATGCAGTTTTCTGTTGTTCTGTGCTAGGTAGCAAATTCATTTACCAGACTATATGTGATTTCTGTTATAAAACCCCCTGCTACCTACATTCGGTTGCTGTGATTGGCAGTTGGAGTTGGAGAGGGAACCAGCTCTCTGACTTTGGACACTGATTTATCTATGTATGCTTCACTGAAAACAACCAAAGTAATATTTATATAATGTCTTCTCCTGCATGAGAAATGGCTGATGGACCTGAGCTCAGTAAATAAAAGTATCTATTCAAATTTCTATCTGGCTGATCTGGTTCCTGTGCTGGGTGACCCATAACAAGCTGAGTAAACGCAGTTCTGAATTCATGAAGGAAGTTGGAAACTAAAAATACTCGTTTGGACAGCTCTTTCAGGCAAGATTCTAGAAGGTTTCACAGTTGATATGAATATCACAGATAATAAGATTAAAAAATCAGGGGCTGGGGAGATGGCTCAGTGGAATAAGCACTTCCCTGAAGCACAAGGGCCTGAGTTCAATCTTTGGTTCCACCAAAGGGAAAAAAAAAAGATTAAAAAATTACTGTTTGCAAAATGTGTTTATATTAGCTCTGTTCACATTTCATATTTATTATGAGTAAAGCCAGAAGGTAGTAAATATACATAATTTTAAAATTGTATCTTTTTCATGCAGGAGCTCACTATACAGCTCAGACTCATAGTGATCTTCCTGTTTTTAGTCTCCCCAGCACTGGGATTATGGGTATGTGCCACCACTCCCAATCTATAATTTTAAAATTTTAAAATAAGTAATAGAAGGTAATACAAAAGAATAGTTGCTGTATTTGAATACTTTTTAAAGGGTATGTATGGCAAAGGGCTGTGAATAGATGTAAATTTTAGTTTTGTTTTTTTCATAGTGGAGTACCATGTTTACCCAAATTTCTCATTTTTTGTTTATAAATTGTTGCAGTGAAATGGTTACTAACTTTTAGCTTAATGTTGTTTAGGAAGAAGCAGAAGAGAAATTGAGAAAACAAAATGAGATGAAGCAAGACTTTGAAGAGCAAATGGCCTTGAAAGAACTAATACAACAGGCTGCAAAAGAAGAAGAGGAAATCTTCAGAAAAAGTATGCTAGCTAAACTTGCTGAAGATGATCGGATAGAATTAATGAATGCTCAGAAACAAAGAATGAAGCAGCTGGAACACAGAAGAGCTGTGGAAAAACTTATTGAGGAGCGTCGTAACCAGTTCCTTGCAGACAAGGTATGAATAGTGTTTTTGAGTCATCATTGAACAGTATCCTGGTCATCTATTCATCCATTCCTTGAGAACTTTTACATACCAGACAATGATAGATACTTGTTTACCAATCACATGACATATACATTTCTGATGAATCATTTATGAAATCATCTAAAATCTACTTGTTGAAGCTTTTTATGTGTTAAACACTGATTGGTATTGAGAATGTAAAGGCAAATATAATGAAGTCCACATGTCATTTATGATCTTGTCTAAGGACAGTTGTAAAAGTTAATTATAAAGATATGTTATACATTGATTATAATTATACAGGTATGGATGTGTTGCTATGACACAGAAATGACAGAGTATAAATTCTCTGAATGCTTTTTTTAGAAGGTAGGCTTTCTTCAGTGGGAGACACAAAAAATTAGGAATGCTATATGCTAAGCTATTTGCTTAGCTATTTGCTCTGTGCTCTTTGCATGCTGTTTGCTCTTCTGCATATTGGAAGATAATTCAAGTAGCAACATTAAGAGTAAATGTAGAGGAATTAGACTAGAGGCAGGGAGATGAGTAGCAAGCTATTAAATTGCAGTGGACCCAACTGAGAGATGTCAGTGATATAGAATTGATAGTGCTTGTTGAACACTTACTTCTAGAGAAGCACTAAGGACACTATTACCAATTAATAATATTGTTTATTTCATGTTTAATAATGTTCTGGAGGAAGAGTAAGTAGAAGAAAAAATAGACCTCAAGAGGGAACATAATTCTCTTTGCCTGTATTGATTTTGAAGCCAAAGACAAAGATTTCTATTTAGAGATTGGATTGAGGAGTTGAAATAGGAACCAGGTCTGTGATTTTGGACACTGATTTATCTATGTATGCTTCACTGAAAAAACCAATGTAATATTTATATAATGTATGCCTAGGTTGTGTTAAGAATCAAATGTGAAAGTGCTTTGAAAAGATAAAGAGCTCTAAATATGAGAAGTAGAATTTTTTAGGCATATGATAAAGAATTATAAGTAATAAAAATGGTAGTGACACTTTTTTAATGTATTTTTAGCACAGGGTCTACAGTGTCCACTACACAGATTGGATTCATAGTGATCCTCCTGTTTTCAGCCTCCCAAGCACTGAGATTACAGGCGTGTGCCACCAGACCCAGTCTCATTCCCCATCTCAGTGTTCCCTGGAGGTGGGGCTGGCATGACACGCCTGGGATCAAACCTGAGTCCCTGTACCTGCCTAAGCAGGTGCCTTAGTCCACTGAGCTATCTGGCCAGCCCTAAAGAAAAGTTTTATAAAGGAGGAATAGATAAGAATTGTGTGATTCTTTTTTCATATAGGGTTGAATGAAGCAGTCACAATTATTCAGAGATTTCAAATATGAAAAAGTCAAAAGCACACAAATGTTTTTATAGTACATTTTGAGTTGGAGTTAAAAGATACAACTTTTATTTTAGGTATGTCGAGTTTAAAAGAGAATTACAAGTTAAAAATAATTTGAGGTCTAAAAAAGAGTGAAGTTTAAAGCTTCACTTAAAAACTTTTATCTGGAATTCAGTAGCATATACAGATGTAGATATAGTTTGAAATGTTTAGGTGCTCTGCAAGTTAAGTCTCCAGAGGTGAACATAACCAGACAAATATGTTCTGATTCTTGTGGTGTGAATCTTGGCTAAAGAACGTAACACGTGGTAACCCAGATCCATCACACTGGAATCATCCCTGGAGTTTTTCTCTTTCTCACAGAAAGATTTTTCAGTCAGTCATCAAATCCTTCTGATTACTCAGTGATCTCTTAAATGGAGCTCCTCTTCTTTGTAACTTCACTTAGGCATTCAGTAGTATCCTTATCAACTACTGCATATCACTGGTATCCATGAAACTCTAGTCCTTATGCACAAGCGTTATTGCTGTTTTTTAATCTCATCATGACCTTCTCCTTCTTAAACCTCATTGAACTCAAAGGATAAAAATTTTCCTAGTCTTTATTTAAACCAATTGTGATCCAACTCTAGCATTTAAAGGCGATCTATACAGCACCTTTGAAAACTAAATCATAACTATTTTCTTACAACTAAAGCAGTAATAGTAAGTGATCTATAGGTGTGTATGCATATAGCATATATAAAAATACATATGCGCACTAGTATCTTTTGAACTTAGTATCATAAGTCATCAATTTTATTTTGTAATGCACTGTAAAATAGTTTTATTTTAAAACTTCTGAAAAGGTTCATATATTTTGTAACAAGTCAGTAAAATTTGATTTACATTTCCAGCAACGTGAACTGGAAGAATGGCAGTTGCAGCAAAAAAGACAAGGGCGTATCAATGCAATTATTGAAGAAGAAAGGCTAAAACTTATCAAAGAACATGCTACAAAATTATTAGGATATCTCCCTAAAGTAAGTAAAATTTATCACAAATGAGTCTTCATGACCTTGAATAGTGAGAAGTACATGACATTAGGGTATTAGGGGGTATAGTCATCATACATTTATTGCTCTATTATGGGCAGAAGTAGGATCTTGTCTAGGTTTTAAATCTTGCTGAGCTCATTTGAGTATATGTAAAATAAAGTCAGTCTTGACATACTGAGGTGTACATTACATTGAGATATTACATTTATAATGTAGAGATTCTTTTCTCTCCTTTCAGTATATATCTTAAAATAAACTGTCCTGCAACAACCATAATACTTTGTATACCAAAGATAATAGCTACATGAAAACATTGTAAGTGGAAACACCAATGAATGGTGCATACCTGAACTAAATCTGAGGAGTTCTGTTCTTCATTAGGTTATGATTAGGTACTCACTAGGTAGTCTCACTTTTAAAAAGTACAATAAAACCTTGGTTGTATGTGTAGAGTAATTTGTTCTTCTAACCCAAAGCACTTATGTCAAAATAGCAAGAGAGATGAACCAGCTGTGATCACCTGATGTTTAGCCTGTTCTACTGCTCATATTGCAAGATATCACTCATTTGTTAAATTAAACTTTTTAGAAATGTTCTCTCATCTTGCAGAAAACTCACTATTGTTTGGAATTACAGTCAATAGTGAGTTTTCATGTTTATCTGAGATACACTGTTGCTATGAATGACTTTCATAGTCACATAATTATTTAGACCTGTGCAAATAAATTATTTGTTCAAATATAGAAATCATGTGTTTAATTTTTAATTTGAATACTTTGTGTAAAGTACTAAGGAAGAAGAAAAAGAAAGAGTAATAATTGTCAGGCCATAGGACCTCATGATCTAATTGGCTAGATAGAATTTATGAATAAAAGACATACTTTAATGATAAATCTATATTTAACTGATAAATCTCATAAGATAGATTATAAATTTTGGGAGAGTTAGGTTTCAGCATGTTTTTTTAATGAGGAAAGCAGCTATAGAGACAGGAGGAGGACCTGGAAAATCTGATATCCTTTATCTAGTGGCTTCCTATGACTAAGTGTCTTAGTCTACAGATTTCAAGGTAAATATTATATTTAATTTTGTTTTAAAGTATCTTTTGCTGTATTCTGTGGAGGAAGAGGAAAATAAATGGTAGCATGAATTATTTCAAAAAGCTTATTTAAATAATTTAACTCCAAACCTAGCTTCTTTGCTGCCAGGTCGAATATTCACTGATAAATTTTTGAAATACTGATTTAAAGTACTGTTGAACAGATTGCAGTATCCTAGATGATTTTACTACCTCATATATGTGTATTTGTTAGTCTCAAAAGCATTTTGTGAAATATTGTAACATTCATTAGTAACCCACAAAATATTTTTCTTATAGGGAATATTTAAAACAGAAGATGATGTTGATATGCTTGGTGAAGAGTTTAGGAAGGTGTATCAGAAGAGGAATGAAATTTGTGAAGAGAAGTGATAGCAAGATTTGATAAAACCTGGGTTCTTTTGTATGTAACCACTAGAATGTCAGTGTAACTTTTGTTTTATAGTTTAATTATAATAGGAATTAGTTGTCTTACTTGAGTTTTCTAAAACATCACCTTATTTCATAATTTATAAACAATTGTCAGATAAATGTTAAACAGCTTAATGTCTTTCACTGCAAAGTAAATTTCTTTTCACTGATAATTTGAATGTCTGAATTTTTTTTTGAAGGTCTGGATTTTATATCACCCCATGTTATAACACTCTATATAAGTATAGGCCAAATCCAGGAGGCTGATTTCACAATATCTGCTTCACTGTTGAGATTTTTCTGTATCCCCATCCTCAAGACAATCTATTGATGTTGACTAATAAAGGCTTTGGGCCACAGTGAACTGCTTTCTATATTTATATTCAAGAACTGTACTTCCTTAGTTTGGCCAGAGAAATACTCAGAATTTACTCTTAAAGCACATTTTGGAATGATAACTCAGCTTGGCTAAATAAAGGAGGAGCATGTGGGATTCAAGGAAGATGAACTAAAACTAGAAGCCAGGCAGGGACATGATATCATGATACAGAAGATCAGTTTGAAAGAAGATACATGTCAATCTGAGGAACAGTTAAGAAAAGGAGAAGTGATCCACTAAGGATGCCACTATCACCCATTCTGGAAATTCTGGAAACAGCCATCTTGAGAACTTCCCAAAGAGCCAGAGGGATCAACACGTGCTGCAGAGACCAGTTTTCTAGAATAGATGTGGGGCTGTCCAAACCCCTTTGCCCCATCATCCCTTCTGCAAACACCAAGACCCTGCAACGGCATCCATGCCAGTGCTAAAGGCAGAGGAAACTGTCTTTCCCTCCCCACACCTTAGGAACCAAGAGCATAAGCAAGTGTACTGTAAGTGCCCATTCAGCTGCTTGTTCCTGAGTCACCATTTGTTACTCTGCATAAATTCTGGGTGTGTTTCAGTCCCAATTGAGTGTCCTGAGCTTATCCAAGTCAAGTCACCACTAGGTGACTTGTTTGTTGCATGCCTCCCAGGACCACATCTGAGAGTCAGGTTGACATTGGACCAGAGTCTGTGCCTAGCCTAGCATTCAGAGATTGCTCCCTACCCAGTACTCTCTGCCCTATATCATCCTTAGACCTTCCCAAGACTCTGTCTGTATCTAGCATTAGTCCTACCCAGCCTGAGTCCACGGGGAGCCCCAGGTCCATGTGTCTTCCTCCCGTGTTCCAGGCATGCTGCACTCAGTGTCAGGCACCCCGCCTCTCCCTGACCACACTGGAGTCTCCATCTTGTGCTTTGCCACAGTCTCAGGCACATCCAGGTCTCAGCTGAGTGGCCTACAACAACCAAAGTCTCCACTCTGTGTTATAGGCCAGCTCCAGGCTCACTAGAGTTCTGCCTGGCTCTTAGCACTGGTTAAAGGTTTACCTAATCTACCTGGTACCCTGGCTTATCTGAGACTCCACCCAGCACCAAGTGCCCTCCTAAGGACCAATATAATCTCTCATCAGTCTGGGGCACACCTGGGTCACTTACCATGTGCCCCAGGTCTGCACAGCCACCATCTGGTATTATGAGCTGGTCCTATTGCCACCGGATTCTCTGTCTGGTATCTAGCACTGGTCTCCAACCAACTAGAATCTATATGAGGTGCTTCAAGTCCATTTGAGTCTTCATCCAGAGCCAGACAGTTACCAGGGACAGGGGCTAAACACACAGGTAACCCAACAGAGGGCGCACCACTGAGATTCACAGCCCAGGACCAGCAAGATAACTGAGCAGACTAAGCATCTGCTTATGCAAGCACAGGGATGAGGGTTTGATCCCCAACACCACATACTGCACCAGCCCTGCCCCCAGGTATGCTGAGCTTGCCACTGAGACCCAGTGTGGTGGTCTCTTGTAATCTGAGCATTGCCGAGACCAAAAATAGGATGATCACTGAATCTGAACTGTGTAGTGAGACCCTCTACCAAAATACATTTAAAAAAAAAAACTATTCATAACTTATAAAGGAATGTAACTTGTTAAATACTGCAGACTGTGGAAGAAAAGTATCAGCAAATACGTAATTTTTTTCTTTTGAACCAAGTTATATTTTCTTCTGTGTTAATATGCATGTATATACTATGTGGAGTCTGGATTTTTATCAGTTGTTTTCTTGTTTCCCCTGAATGTCTTTTTTTTTTTTTTTTTTTTTTTCCAATGTATTTGGCACAGGGTTTCACTATACAGCTCAGACTAACAGTGGTCCTTCTGTTTTCAGCCTCCCTAATGCTGGGATTGTAGGTGTGCGCCACCACTCCAGGTCTGCATGGCTCACTGTGCCACACCTGCTCAGAGTACCCGGGGCGCCGGGCTGGCCTGGCATGCAGTGCTGGGATTGAATCCCAGGCCCTGCACTTGCCTAAGTAGGTGCTTAGTCTTCTGAGCTATCTCGCCGACCCTGTTTCCCCTTTTTAAGTTTATTATTTTTTGTAGCTGTTGTTAGGTTTTTGTTTGTTTTTTGGGTTTTATTTTTGTTTTTAGGTCTAACTTTCTCTCTGTCTCTATTTGTTTTATTATGTTTCTTTTTTTTCCTCCAATCTCTATACTTTATTATTAATTCTATTCTTTGGTTTTGTTTTTTTTTTCTGTTGCCATGATGCAGTTCTACTAGGTGATATTAACAACAAAATATATCCAACCCATCCCTAAATTTCCTACATCCTTGTTTTGTTGAATTACTCAGCATGAGTTTGTGATCTCTGGATTCTATTCTTTAGCTTCATTTCACATTCGTCTTAAGTTCATTTGTTCATTCTATCATTTCTACTCTATAATGCTTAAAAATAGAGACTAGCTACAAAGCACCCAAAGAGGAAAAGCCTTTAGCTTCCTTTTGTGTGAAATTCATAGCCAGGGAACCTTTAGTTCCCAGATAGGAATAAACTTCTTCCTCCAACTCTACCCAAGACTCAATCAAATACCAAATATACTAGCAAAGTACCAATTATAATAATTACAATGAAATAATTACAAATACATGGCAAATCTCTGATTGAGCTGAGATATTAACATAATTATACAAAAATATGCAGTTAATTAAAAACTAGTTACACATTTGTACATAATATCTCTTTTTATAGTTTTAATAGTCATTAAGACAATGACATGTCCCATTAGCTGGAACTGATCACCTAATAAGGGGAAATTCTTTATTTGTGAGCTTTCTCTAGAATGGCCTAGTACTAGCCAGAAGGGTCTGTTAACTCCTAACCAGCTTTCAGAGCAGTAGTACTGTTAATGACCACAAGACAATCAGATACTAGCATACAGAGAAAACCAATCAGTAGCAGTAACCTTATCACTTTGGCTATAATAATAAAATCAGCTACTACAGCATGAAAGGTAACTGGATATTGACATACCCTACAAACTAATAATGTATCATCCTTAACCATAGAAGATGTATAATTATACTCAAAATATTGAAGAGTAGTCGGCTCTAATTCTGATGGGTTTTCCTTTGAATGTGATCTGCTTCTTTTCTGTAGCAGCTTTCAGTTTATTATTCTTGTGCTGGATTTCTGGGATCTTGCCTACTATATGTCTTGGTGTGCTTTTAGTTCTGTATGCAGTACTTCGGATTGAACCTGGGTCCTTGTGCTTGCCAGGTAGGTTCTTAGACCACCAACCTATCTCCCTAGCCCAGATTTAGTGTTTCTGTTGTTGTTTTTTTTTTTTCTCACTGTTCTGAGTGCTTTTATCTATTTTATTTCAATAGCACTTGATGCAAGCGTACCTCATAATCCATGAATAACTCCTTTATAAGCATCCCTGTAGAGTTCCTGCAGGAGAGGTCTTACCTTTAGACCTCTGGTTATCCTGATATTGAAACTTTTATCTCCCACCTTTATCCTACATGGTTGTCTACTTCCTGTTTTATTTTGGAAGGGTCAATTCTAAGACTTTTGTTTTTCTGGTTGAAAGGTAGTTCTCCTCAGATGTTCACCTTCATTGTTTATTTCTGGCTTGCAAATACTTCTTGTTGCACCAATATCTATTCAAAAACTATTTTCAGCATGGGAAGCATTGCTGATAATGCTCATAAACAATACTGAAGAAAGATTCATTCCTTGTAGGTTTCACTTTTTTCTATTTTTTATCATTTGCTGTACCTGGCACAGCATAAAGTCCTCTGCCTTTTCAAAGACTAAGTTTTCAGTGATCCGCTGGAATATTTCTTGGATGTTGTGCTCCTCCATGTACTGGAGTGAAACTTCACAAGGATCTTAAACCATAGGAGAGCATCTCCCTTTAGGCTGTATAAGTCTTTTCTTGCTTGAATTCTGAAAAATCATCCTCAGGTCAATCCTTCAGGAGCATCTTCTTCCCTGCCTGAGGAACAGATGACCAGCTATTCATCATTCCATCTAAGAGCATCCAAGCCTTTGGAAACTCCAGCCCCAAGGTGTATTCTTGCTGAATCAGACATATTGTATGACTGGATTGGCTGCAGCATTTTGCCCTTCAATTTTTGTGTCTTCCAAACCAAAAAATGGGCATCTGAAATGAATAGACACTCCAACAAAGAAAAGCCCAGGTCCTGATGGATTTACAGATGAATTCTACAAGAAATTTAGAGAAGATTTAATGCCAACTCTTCGCAAACTCTTCAATGAAACTGCAACAGCAGTGTTTCTGTTTTAATATTTACATCTTTTTTCTCATTAACTTTATTGGAAATCATTAATTACATAGCATATTACAAATTGTAGACAAATACTGAAATGTGAAAGATGTAAAATGTAGACAGTGAATTTTAGAGAAATATTTCTGAAATTAATACATAGCATGAGAGTAATAATAGATTATACATTGTAAATATTAACAAACTTAAAGGAATATAACAATAAAAACTGTCCAAAATAAAAATGAATTTATAGATCAGTCATATAATAGTTCATTCTGTGCCAAAATCAAGAAACTTATATTCATATAATTAGAATTCTCAAAGTAGCAAGGGATAGGCAATAAATATGTAAAGATTTAAAATTTCTGAATTTAGGGACTGGGGAGCTGGCTCAGTGGAATAAGCGCTTCCCTCGCAAGTGCAAGGGCCTGAGTTTAGTCCCTGGTTCTGCAAAAAAATAAAAATAATAAAATTTCTGAATTTAGTTGAAATTATAGCACCAAATTTCCAAGAAAATGAACCTTTTGCACAACAAACTTGAATAAAATCATACCAAGGTACACAAAAATGAAATTGTCCAAAAGTAGTTGTAAAGAAAGAATTTAAGGCATATACATAAAAATATTAGCTATGGGAAGAACAAAATTAAATAGCATCTTATTCCACATTAGAAAAAGAACAAGTGGGTAAGAAACTAGATTAATTAATTCATAGGACTGAAAGAAAAAGATCTGTCTTCACTGAATTTTATACTTAGCAAGCATATCTTTAAAAACTAAAAGTAAAATATTTTCCAGTTACACAAACTCAAAATATTCTAATATTTCCAGGTGCATATGGAAAATGAGAGTATAATCCAGAAGGCAAAAGAAGTTGCTGTATGGCCCTTGATAAAGAATAAAGAGCTTTCAAAATGGTAGTTATGCAAGACTATGTAAAATATATTAAATGAACCCATTTAAAAGGTCATTGAAGATTCCTACAAAACAGTATCAATCTTATGTCAGGTTATATACATACTTTTTCATGTGTGTATGTGTGTGTGTGTAACTGTGAGTGTGTGTGTGTAAAAGATAAGGGAGAAGTAATATAAAGTCAGTAGAAAATGGAAATACACTTTAAAGTTTCTAATACTAGGAGAAAATGTCATATATCGTAAGTAGATTATAAGTCAAAGATACAGTATAAATGCTAAAATTACGATTAAACAATATTCAGAAATTAATTAAAACAAATATTTCAAAACAATTCAATAAGTTTTCATGCATATTTACATCTTTGATTCCGTTTTAGTTTAGTGCCTGTTGACAGGCATTAGTTTTTGTCTTCAGCATGTACAAAGCCAGTTTTTAAGCACCATTTATTAAAGAAACTGTCCTAATGAATGTTTTGCCTGAGTGTGTTTGGAGTTATTTCTGCATTTTCTAGTTTGCTCCACTGATACTAAGGTTATTTTTTCCAGTAATATTTTTTTTTATCACAATAGCTCTGTGGTAATAATTTCAGTTCAGGAATTGCCATGTCTCCTGCCTTGCCTTTGTTGCCCAGAATTGCCTTGATTCTAGGTCTTTTCTGATTCCAAATGAATTTCAGGAAGGTTTCCTCTAGTTCTCTGAAGTGTGCTACTGGTACTTTTATTGAGATTGCATGAAATCTGAATAGCAATTTTGAAATCTTTTTGAATCTTTACCATATTGGTTGTTCCTAACCAAGAGAAAGAGGTATCTTTCTATTTTCTCATATCTTCTTTGATTTCCTTTTTTGAGAGTACTATGGTTTTTGATGTAGAGATCTGTGGTTTCTTTTTTTCTTTTTTCTTGTGGCACCAGGGATTGAACTCAGGAACTTGCATTTACCAAGGAAGTGCTTATTCTACTGAGCTATCTCCCTAGACCCTTCAATGCAGAGATCTTTTACTTCCTTTGTTAGATGAATTCCTAAATATTTTTTTTCATGCTATGTAAGGGTATTTTCTGTGCACAGGAATGATGATTTTTGAGTGTTGACTTTGTATCTACTACACAACTGAATTTAGTTATTAAATCAAGAAGTTTTTGTTGGAGTTTTTGGGATCGTCTTTGTAGGGTATCATGTCATCTGCAAATAATGATAATTTAACTTCTTTCTTCTTGCCACAGTAAAACTGACCATTTTCCAGATACTCATCACCCCTAACTTCAGTACATAACCTTTTGCCATGTGGAATATAGCCTCTGTAAGTCTAAAATTTCAGTTTGTACCACTGCTGACTGACGGCAGCAGCTCTGAATTATGTGCAGACCTCAACAGAGGCAAATGACAAAAGCCATGGGCTTCTGGTGACTCTCAGTGCTGAGGCTGCGTGGACTCCTATAGACTCCTATTCTGCCATTTTATTCTGTCCCCTCCTAGAGTGTATTCTTTTATCTCAGTTGAAAATATCACACAAGGTTTCAAGATCATCAGATAGATTCAAAAGTTAAATTCTTGATGCTTTATTTTATTAAATATTTAATAAATAAGAATACATTAATTTTGTTTTATCCCTATATATAAACAAGGAATTCTTTGAAATTTAGATTTCATATTTTCATTACTTTTAAGCAATAAAAATTCAGTTTTGCAATTAAATGAAATAAAAATTATATCCATCATATAGTCATAGACTATGAATTTCCCCATTCAAGTGCTTTCATAAATTCTTCTTCAGTGAAAGACAGCATCTTCGCAGCTTCAATGTGCATCTATTTAAAAATAATCAAAAGTGTTTGATTTAACATGAAGAGAATAGAATAACAGGTACCTTATAAAATATGAAAATATGCTATTCAAATACATAATTATTTTAGATATAGTGGTCTGGCCTTCTTTTTTTTTTTTTGGTGGTACCAGGGATTGAACTCAGGACCTTGTATTTGCCAGACAAGCACTTGTTCCACTGAGCTATCTCTCCAGCCCCTCAGATATAATGGTTATTGACACTATATTACACATACCTTTCAATGTTCAGCCTTTTATGTTCAGTAACAATGACCCAATCTACTATTAAAAAATAGCTCATTACTTAATACCTGACTTTAGAAAAGGAAAGTGGGACAGGTAAGAATTCTTACCTTCTCATCACATGTTTACAGAAGGAAACAACAGTGAATTGTAATCAGTGTTCACCCAAGGTTTTCAGAAGTAAAGTAGTCCCTAAAGTAAGTGTTATTCTTATATATGGTACATTTTTGTATATGGTACAGCATTGAAATACTCTTACCATAATTACTCATTTTCCCCATAATTTCCTCACTTGAAAATACTCATATACCTGGATGAAACATTACAATTTTATGTGTACTGCATTTCAATGCATTTTATATAGGTAAAATTTTGTGTCTGGGAAATGTCAAAATAAAAACTAAATATACTTAAAGACACCAAATAGTAAAAATAGTTTTTCCAATTTAATATTCATTTTAAGACAGACTCACCTTCTGCCTTTTTAAAACATCAATTAATTTTAATTGTTTCTTGAAGCCTATCATTAATTCTCCTTTTTGTTTTTCTAGCTTCTTGTTTTCTGATTGTAATAGTTCAATTTTTTTGTGTTCTGCATTTGCTATATCCTACAAAAGGAAGAAGTCACATTTTTCTGGTATGCAGTTTTTAATGGAATCACCACATAAGTTACTATTTTTAACTAAAATTTATTTTGTGTACATAAAAGCTTCTTTGCATCACTAAATTACTGTAAGTAGATAGCTTTTAAAAATTATAATCTATATCTTTTACTCATGATTAGGTCTCATTAAAACAAGTACTTTAAAAGTAACTCAGTTTTAATTCTAGTTTTACAAAGTAAGTTGCATCAGGCCAACTCTACTGACAGAAATAAATACAAATTAAGAACACAATTTTTAAAGATATACATACACCCCACATAATGGCCACTGGTTGCTGGATCCATTAGGTAGCTACTTAATCAAGAAGCTGTAAGTTGTGGAATAAGAATGATCACACATACAGTTCCAGCCTGAGACTAATGGCCTAGATACTTCCTGGAGAATCACTGATGTTACTCTGTGTATAAAGGCTGCAGAAACTAGAGTCTCATATACATAGGCAATAGTCACAGTAAAACACGTACCAGTTCAAGGAGAATGGAGATTTTTCAAGGTCATGCCAATTTCTTCCACCTTTCCCTTTCATTCTATCCAGGATGCAAGTCAGTAATACTACATGGTACCATCCACAACTGAGATGGTGCTTTCCTCCTTAGTTTGCAAGCCACTAAATAACTTGTTTTTTATTTTATTTTAGGGAAGGGTCTACAGAGTGCTGAGGCTCTTACTACTAGGTCAGACTTGTAGTGATCCTCCTATTTACAGATTCCCAAGAACTGGGATTACAGGTGCGCACCACCATCTCAGCATGCTCCATGGATGGGTCAGCACTGCAGGTCCGAGGATCAAACTAAATAACTTCTAAGATAAGAAGAAATCAAAAGGAAGATTGGAAAATATTCTAAATGGAATAAAAATTTTAAATATTTGTGGGTAGTTAAAGGAGTGCAAAGGGGAAATTTTTCAAGGTTAAATGCTAACATTAAGAACAAACACTTATACAGTCTTTAGTTCTACTTTAAGGAATTAGCAAAAGAATAATAAATTGAATCCAAAGGGGAAAAAAAAGAAAAAATCATTAGAGAAATTAAAAAATAATGGAGGAAAACTGATGCCAGAATTAGTAGACACCTAGTAAAACTGATTTCAAAAAAAAAAACATGCAAATTTCCAAAGCTAGAATGAGGGAGAGAGCAAAGCAATAAAAATATAGAATGAGGAATATACAAAGGAAAACACAAAAATAGTATAAAAAGCTTTATGCCAGGGTGCTGGGGATAGAGTTCAGTAGCACAGCACCTGCTGGGCAAGCACAAGGGTATGAGTTTAATTCTTGATACCAAAACATCCTTTCTGCTAATAAATTTGACAACACAGATGAAAATGGATAGACTCACATCAGATCCAATGAAGAAAATATTGATAGCATTTAGTGGTGTATCTGTATTTTGAATAGACTAAATGCTATCAATATTTTCTTCATTGGATCTGATATGGGTCTATCCATTTTCATCTGTGTTGTCAAATATATATATATATATATATATATATATATATATATATATATATATATATATATATATATCAGCACTAAAGCAATTTTAATGAGGGCACTCAATACCTCGCTGTCACAAATAAAACTAAACAGAAAATCAAAAAAGAAATATCAGAACTGAACCAATGGACTTGGTAGATGCCAAAACAGATCACATACTACCTACCTCAAAGAACATGTTTAAGTAAATGTACAATAACTGAAATTATCCCATGTATACCGTCAGACAACAGTGGAATGGAATTGGAAATCAATGGCAAAAGAAACCTCAAAAACTCAATAAACACATAGAAATTAACACCCCTTAAACAATCAATGGGGCATAGATTAAAGAAGAAATAAGCCAGTGACTACAATTAAGTGATAATGCCAATACCAACATACCAGAACTTATAAGATGCAATAAAAAGTCCTAGGAGGAAACTTTATAGCAGTGAATTCTGACATGAGGAAAATGGAGCTCAGAAAAATCTTATGTTGAACCTCAAGCTTCTAGAAAAAAAGGTCAAGCCCAAAGACTGAATGAGGGAGAAAATTATAAAGCAAGGATGGTTCAATATTCGAAAATCTATAAATGTTATACACTACATTAATAGACTGAAATCTAAAAACCACATGATCATCTCAATTGATGCAGAGAAAGCCTTTGACAAAGTCCAACACTCATTCATGTTCAAGGTCCTACAGAAAATTGGAATAGATGGACTCTATCTGAACTTGATAAAAGCCATCTATGACAACCGAAAAGCTCATATAATCCTAAATGGGGAAAAACTGAAATCTTTTACTCTTAAATCAGGTACAAGACAAGGATGTCTTCTATCACCCCTCCTATTCAATATAATCTTGGAATCCTTAGCAACAGCCATTAGAAAAGAGGGAGAAATAAAGGGAATAAGAGCAGGTAAAGAAGTTAAATTACCACTATTTGCAGATGACATGATACTTTACTTGGAAGACCCCAAAAATTCCACCAAGAAACTACTAGAACTGATAGGGAAATTCAGTATCATAGCAGGATACAAAGTCAATACTCAAAAGTCAATAGCACTCCTCTACACAGATAACAAGCACACTGAAAGGGAAACAATAGAAACAATGCTTTTTACAATAGCACCGCAGAAAATGAAATACCCTGGGATTCACTTAACCAAGGAAGTCAAAGATCTTTTCACGGAAAATTACAACACCCTAAGAAAAGAGATTATACAGGATTTCAGAAAATGGAAAGATATTCCATGCTCCTGGATAGGAAGAACCAACATCGTGAAGAAGGCCATACTCCCAAAATTGCTGTACAGGTTTAATGCAATCCCTATGAAACTGCCACCAACATACCTCCCAGACCTAGAGAAATCAATCCTAAAATTTATTTGGAACCACAAACAACCTAGAATAGCAAAGGCAATCTTGGCCAATAAAGACAAGGCAGGAGGCATCACAATGCCTGATTTGAAATTATACTACAAAGCCACTGTAATAAAATCAACATGGTATTGGCAACAAAATAGACCTGAGGATCAGTGGAATAGATTAGAAGACGCAGAGGCATCTACGAAAACACTCAGCCATCTTATCTTCGACAAAGGGGCTACACAAGCTCACTGGAAGAAAGATAGCCTCTTTAACAAATGGTGCTGGAAAGCATGGCTTTCTATATGCCGAAAACTAAAACTTGACCCAGCTCTATCACCATGCACTAAGTTAAAGTCAAAATGGATTAAAGATCTAAACATTAAAACAGAAACACTCAATCTCCTGGAAGAGAAAGTAGGAGGAACTCTTGAAGACATAGGAACAAACATATATTCGCACGGGAAGCACTTGAAAGAATCAACAACAGCGATCAACTCTTCTTAAGGGGCTTCTGCATGTCAAAAGAAATTGTCAGCAGAGTGAAAAGACAACCCACAAACTTTGAAAAAAATCCTAACTAATAAGCAATCAGACAGAGGACTACTGCCTAGATCAGAACAGAAATTAATGCAGCTGAGACTAAGAAAATAGAAAAACTGTAATGGGAGAACTCAATCAAAAAGTGAATCAAGAAGTTGGTTTTGGGCTGGCCAGATAGCTCAACAGATTAAAGCACCTGCTGAGGCAGATGCAGAGGCCAGGCAATCCCCAGCATGCCGTGCCAGCCCTGGTCCTGGGGAGCACTGAGATGTTGATTGAGACTGGGCATGGTGGTGCACGTGTAATCCCAGCACTTGGGAGGCTGAAAACAAGAGGATCACTAGGAATGTGATCTGTGTAGTGAGACCCTGTATTACATACATTTTTTTTAAAATTGGTTCTTTTAAAGATCAAAGAAAGTTTACTAAGCCTTAACCAACTTTATCCAAAAATCCCCCTCAAATTCATGAAATTAGAAGTGAAAACTATAAAATCACAATGGACCCTGCAGAAATCCAGAATATCATTAATTCGAAAGGCTTTATTCAAATAAGATGGAGGAAAACACAGAAGAAATGAACAAATTCCTAAATATATATGAATTACCAAAGCTGAATCAAGAAGATATAAAAATTCTAAATAATTCAGTATCAGTCAATAAAACTGAAAATATAGTCAAATACTATGAACAAAAACCCTAATCATTTAAGAAATACAAAGAATCAACTGAAATCTCATTTTAACAAAAGCTTTGCTTAGCAAATAAAATCCCCAACAGAGTACAAGGACAACCCACAGAATGGGAAAAAAATTGCCAGCTGTTTCTCAGAAAAGAAGTAATATCTATATTACTAAAAAAAAAACAACAAAAATTAATATATCCCCAAATTTATATATCAAGCCTAAAAATGGGTATCTGAAATGAATACATGCCTCTCAGTTGAAGTACAAATAGCAAATAAATATATGAAAAATGTTCAACACCAGTAGTCATTTCCCTTCTTGGTATCTTCCTGAAACAAAAGGATCACATCACAGTGATATATATACATGATCATGTTCATAGCAGCACAGCTTATAACAGCTAATCTCGGAAACAGGCTGAATGCTCATTGATGATTTTATAAACATATTTTTATACAATGTTTCATAGATCAATTTTGGAATAATTGACAATATTGTGTCTTGCAAAAATCATGAAACTAGCTTTCTTCAGCTTATTTAAGCACTATTATGTACTTCTATGTATGTATATCTTACATATTTTATATATCTTTATACTTAGTCTAAGAGGATACATTTCAGACATTTCCAGGCAAATGCATGCACCTAGAGACTGTACTGTTTAAGTGAAATAAATTCACATATGAGTAAACATCACATTATTTCTCATATGAGAAATTTGAAAGTACAAATAAGGACCAAAATGTAAAATAGATATTGTGAAACAGAAAGAAAATGTCCGAATAAGAAGTGGAAGTAGGGGGTGATGGGGAAAAGAGAAAAATGAGGAAAGATGGATAAAATGGAAACAAAGATCTGTAATAAGAAGGTTTGAAGAGCAGAGAGGGGAACAGAAAAAAAGAATCAAAATATATCATGTACAGGTACAAATTCCCTATGGTGAATGTTATCATTATCTACATTATACTCAATAAACTCAATTTATAAAAATCAACTAATGTAATTTACCGTATTAACAGACTAAAAATACATATATATGTATAATCTCAACAGATGAAGAAAAAGACATTTAATGAAATCCCATTTTGCTTCTTGATAACATTTCTCAGGAAATTATGGACAGTATTTCTATAGTCTTTGAAATTATAAATGATTTTTAAGGAGTTGAGTGCATTTTAAAATAAAAAACAATAAAGAATATGTCATAAGTATGTGTGGGCAGTAGAACTGATTAAGGTTTCCTATGTATATGCAATGATTCCCTAGAGAAAATATAATTATTATGTATTCCAAACACATACTAATAAAAACATAAATACTTAATACTCAGAATAATAATGTAACAGAAAAAAGAAATATACAGAGCCGGGCGTGGTGGCGCATGCCTGTAATCCCAGCACTCGGGAGGCTGAGACAGGAGGATTGTTGTGAGTTCGAGACCAGCCTGAGCTACAAAGTGAGCTTAAGGACAGCCTGAACTGCATAGTGAGACCCTGTCTCAAAAAGACAAAAAAAAAAAAAAAAAAAAAAAAAAAAAAAAAAAAAAAAAAAAAAAAAAAAAAAAAAAAAAAAAAAAAGAAATATACAAGACTATTTCCAGACCAAAAAAACCTAAAGTTGGTCTTTTACTGTTGACATGCAGAACAAATCTTAAATCTTCTGGAAGAAGTAAGTCTAGCAGTTAACAATAATCAGATAAAATAATTAATTAAATTGTACTTTTTTCCTAGCAACAAAAGAAACTTGAATTTTAAAAATTTTATAACATCAAAAAATGAAATATTAAATGGTAACTGAGACAAATATGTAAGACTTACATATGCAAAAATACACAATAGCACTTAGGTAAGCTGAAGAAAGCTAAATAGGTAATTTCATGATTTTGAAAGATACAATATTGTCAATTTTTCCAGAACTTATCTATGGATTAATACAATGCAAATTAAAACTCCAGTGGTACTGTTTCTAAAAACTAATAAGATACTTTTAAAATTAAAATTCTGAAAGAAATGAAAAGACCTACTCACTGATTTCAAGTCCTATTATAAAGCCATAATCAAAACAGAATAAAGACAGGTATATAGGCCAATGAGATGAAATAGATATTTCAGAAATATATTCACATCTCTCCAGGCAACTGACACTGAACAAACTATCAAAGTAATTCAGTAGTGAAAGGATAATCTTTTCAACAAGTAGAGTTAGAACAAATTCTTCAAAGAAAAA
>PVKA01000389.1:94156-210122 GCA_004027165.1 Ctenomys sociabilis
AGAGTCAAAAGACAAAAATAAAAAACAAGGGATGTGATACTTTTAAAGCAGATATCTAACAAGATATGAGGTTAGAACATATTAAAAACTTCTAATTTATTTATATAAGCTATAAATTTGTTATATAAAATAAATCAACCCAATTTTAGAAAATATAAAACCAAGAAAATCTAAATAAAATACAGTCCTAATAATAATGTGTCAGTATTGATTCATTTGCTAATTATAAAAAGTATACCATAATAAGATACATTAATAGTGAAGTGATAGGAAATTTATAAGCAATGTTCTGTACTATCTTCAAAATTTTTCTCCAAATCTAAACCTAATATAAAAATTAAAATTCACTAGTCTTTAAATGGATAAAAGCTTTACATGAATACTTAACCAAAAAAAGGTATCAATCTGACAAGTACTTTAAAAAGTACCTAAAATCATTAGTCATTTAGGAAATTGAATTAAATCCAAAAGGAGATATCTACCTACTAGAACATTTAAAAACTTAAAACTTCATTATATCAAGTGTTGATAAGGATATGGAATAGCTGAAAATATTTATACACTACTTGTGAAAACATACACTGGGCCGGCCAGATAGCTCAGCAGACTACAGAGCCTACTTTGGCAGAGCACAGCAGCAGTGGTTCGATCTCCAGTGTGCCGTGCCCCTGGGGCATGCTGAGATGGTGATAGAGACTGGGCTTGGTGGCCCAGGCCTATAATCCCAGCTTTTAGGAGGCTGAAAATAGGAGACTCACTATGAGTCAATCTACATAGTGAGACCCTGTAGACCCTGTCCTAAATTCATAAAAAAAAAAAAAAAGAAAGAAAAAGAAAAAGAAAGAAGAACACGAAACTGATACAAACATTTTTTTAACCAGATGGGCAGATTTCAAATATATTATGCTGAAGACATACATCTCGAACAACCCAGACATTTGACTTCTAGATAGATATAATATAGTTCTATTTTACTGGTAGGTATGTAGTAAAAACTCATGACATTTACATTAAATATGCACAGGTATATTGCATACTATTTATTTCCTACTGTGAAAATTAAAAATAATATATTTTTACAATGTGAAATTTAGTTAAAGCATTACTTCAAGGGAAACTGCAGCTTAAATGCTTTAAAAAAGAAAGATTTAAAAATCAGTGATACAAGCCTTCAACTTAAGAAGCTGGGAATAATGAGGGCTGGCCTGATAGCTCAGCGGATTAAAGCACCTGCCAAGGCAAACACAGGGACCCAATCCCCAGCATGGTGTGCTGGTGTGCTGAGATGTTGACTTTCTAAACATAACTACACAAAAAGTAACTGCAAGAATTAACAAATGGGATAACACCAAATTAAAAAGCTTCTGTACAGCAAAAGAATCAATAGGGTGAAAAGATACCCTACAGAATGGGGAAAAAAAACCTGTCAACCACTCCTCAGAGGACAAATATCTAAAATAGTGATGGCAAACATTTTAGAGACAAAATACAACCCAAAACGCACTTATTTATCACAAAGTGTCCACACTATTAAACCTGAACACTGAGGTTTTAGTTCAGAAAAACAACTCTACATTAACATCTTTTGTTTTAAAAGAAAAACACAATCACATGCATACCACAGGTTCACCACCAGTGATTTAGAATACACTGTAGGTAGAGGCTAAAGCTGGAAGCTGATCACGCATGTAGGAGCCCTGAGAAGAAGAGTGCCAGAGGCAAATAATGTGAGCACGCTGCTTCAGTGCAGAGAAAAAGCTCCAAGATAATCCAAGCAATGGGTTTCCAGGAAAATGGGGTGCCGTGTGACATCAACTTGCCCAATGCATAAATGTGCCACAGTGGCTTATTTTCCTTCCTCCCATCTGCAGGGCTCCACCTGACCTCAGCCTTCTGTCTCTTTATTTCTCCATCCCCTCATTATTCCCCCACCCTGAGGAAGCTCAAGAGCTGTGCTGGACTCAGCATATGGCACCTGAACAGGGACTAGAATAAGAAATACTGGGTGAGGGGACACTTCCCACTGTGCCTCCTAAAGGGGGAAGAAGTGCATTGACAGCATCAATACTGGTCACAGAGGTATACTGATAATGACATCATCAGTGATAGGATAAGAATCAAAGTTTCCCAGACATCCTGCCCCAAACACTCTCCATCTTGGTTTCCCAGGTACCCTACCACAAATACTCCCCTTCTTGGCCCCAGGCTAGGGCCAAAGCACAACCCCAACCCCACTCCATTCTGTACCTGGTCTCAGTTCACCTCCTCTTGGCCACATGCAGGACCAAAACTGAAAAACAGGCTTGTCCGACTTTGACCTGGGCAGAAAACCACAGGAACTCTCCATTGGTAACATCTAAGGTCCCCACAGAACCAGGTAGCCCTGCCAAGATCAGCTCTCCCTCAGCTGTTGCAGCCCACAAACACACTCCCCACAAAAACCTTTAAAAGCTTTGACTTGTTCATTGCTGTCTTGGTCTGCTAGACAACCAGCCCCCTTGCTCTGACCTTCAATTAATCTTGAGTCAGAATGCCTAGTCTTATTGACTACGTGGGTTCATACCTAACATCTGGTGCTAAAAACCCAGGATGCATGCCAAGGCATCTGCCAGTCCCTCCTCACCAGGACTTTGCCCCAGTGGACCATGAGCCTCTGACCACCCACATCTAAAACTATGAGTAACCCTCAATCAACTCATCTTAAAAGACAAACATCTCCCACTGTCCAACATTTTCGGGGTTGGGGGAAAAACAAAGAGGGCCATTTCCTCACAGCTCCCCTAACCAACTTTAGCACAGAAGAGATCTCTTTCTGTACTTTCCTTTTCTCTTTCCTTCTCTCCATGTCCTGAAGATAAATGTCACTGCTGGATGGCTCGCTCAGCTCTGCCTCCAGCCTTCTTCCCTGTGATTCTTTCAACTCATACCTGAGATGAATAGTCTCTGAATTCTTTCAGGGATCCTTCCAGGATTTCTCTGACACAGACCTTATTTTCTGCCCTTTCATTTTCTACTTCATCCTGACTTCTCCCTGAAGGCAACTATCTCTATTTGGATGGCTCATCTCTCAGCTCTAAGCCTCTTGGCCCACAACCCTGGTCTGGTTTGGTAAGTCATGCTGGCATGCCAACCCGCCTGCTCCTTCCCATCATTCAGTTGCCTCTCTGATTGGGAATGCCTGGTTGGAGGGCATTGGCCCCACATCCCTTTTGGGACTCCTGCAACATGATCATTGCGTTCAGCCTCCTTTCACTTTCCCTTTCTCTACTCTGTCTCTCTGCCACCATAGGTAACTCCTCCTTGACTCTTTCTTAGATCTTTTGTCCCAGACTGTCTTAAGTCTGTCCTTGGAGGCCCCTTAGACTTCTCCAACCTCAAAATCAAATGCCTACTTTTCCTCTGCCAAATAGTCTGTCCACAATACAAGCTGGAAAATGGGACTATCTGCCCTCCAACCCCAGAGGGAACTCTTGATTATGACACCTTCACTGATTTACATAATTTTTGTCACTGTAATGGGAAGTAGTCTGAGGTCCCCTATGTCCTCACCTTCTTTTCTCTCCACAATCATCCTGAGCTTTGCCTGCCTGTATACCTGAAACTGCAGAACCACAGCCTCCGGAACTGCCATCCTTGCTGCAGCTGCTGCCTCAGGCCACCACTGGAGCTGCCAGTCCTGAATTTCTCACATATCTCTACCCCCAAGTTGCAACCACAGTCTTTTTCCTCCAGGTGAGATGCAAAAACAACTAATAGCATATTTTTACCCAACAGTGTGAGCTAGACAGTCAAGTCTAGCTCCTCTCTCTGCTACTGAGCTAAAGGCACAATAACAGAGGCACCAAGCAAACACTGCCCTTTCCAGTCAACCCTCCTTTTTCTTTTCCTCTTCCCCTGCCCCTCAGCCACCTTGACAGGCAGTTTCCTGTTACAGCCACAAGAAAAAGAGACTGAATCACAGCTTTCCACTCCTCCCCTGGGGGAAAAAATAATGTCTCTTGCTGGGGTTATCCACTGCAAACTACCAAGCTCAAAAAAGTCTGCAAAAATAAATTTGTCTCAGTTGATAAAAATTACTACCCTTCTTGCCAGCCTACAGTATTCCTCTATTGTGATGTGCCTAATCCTTGTACTCTGCTCAGTTTGCTTGCTCCTACTCAAACTTGGTAACTATAAATAAGAGATTTTTATGTTTTTCAAATTCTTCTTATAAGAGATCTCTGCTAATTGACCCACAAAAGTTCTGACTAGTCTCTCATAACTACAAACTAAAAAAGTCATCATAATTTAACCTGACTAAAAATATACTTGAGTACACTCTGATTCTGTAAAGATGTTCATGTGTCCCATTTAAGTGTTTATATGTTGTTCCATCAACAGCTGTTCCTTTTTTTTTTGAGCACTAAAATATAGACTTAAAAATATGCTTCTCCTGAATTACCAGCTGTTCTAAGTGATATCAAAATTAATTTATAATTAAACAGAAATCACTAAAATGGGGATTGTTGGATAGGACTCTTAATTGGTGGCTAGAAGGGGGGCCAACCTTTGTTCATCAGTAGAAAGCCCCCAATAATCTCCTTGGAAGACACCCCCAATAATTTGGTCACTGATTCTCATAAAAGTTGCTACATAAAATATATGCATGCCTTTCTCTTATGCTCTAATAAGAGGTTCATGTTAAGCCAACATGAGGTCTTCAGTCAAATGATAATTTTCTAACAAACATTTATGTGATGTAAATCCTATATATGCACTATTTAGAGATGCCTAAACAAAATGGGGATTTCATCATCTGTTATGACTATTATGATACATTTCTATGTATGACTACTGATGTGAAATGTTCACTGTAAAAGTTTAACTATCATCTGTAAACATTATACATGAATTTAACTGCTAAACTGTCCATGGTTGATAAAAAATAGCAGTTCTCTAGTCATTGTATTTCAAGGTGCTTGATACTTAGATAAAATTCTAATAATCAAGTATATTGCTCCAAACTAAATATACTAATGTACACCTAGATTCTCCTAAAAAAAACTTATTAATTCCTATTTTATATCCTGATCTGCTCCTGACATTCATGCCAACCTAAAAAGACAGATGTTGGCCCTCAAACCTCATAGGGAAATTTACTTAACCTGACTTTCCATGTCTTCAATAATAGAGACCAAAATTAACTATACACAAGTGCCAACTTTTGGCTGTGACACTCAAGACTCCCATTAAAGTAGGACCTTAATAAGGTAATACTGAGGCTAAACAATCCTCCTGTATGGTTTCAAGTGTGGCAAAAAAGGACAAAAGCCTGCCCCAACTGACAGCCACCACTGGGATCTAGTTCCACCTACAAGCTCGAGGGTCACTGGGAATGTGATTGCCCTATCCACCAGAGAGCAGGTAAGTCATCCAATTCTCTACCCTCACAAGAAAACTCGCTATCCAAATCCATCAATACTTGATCTGCTTGGTCTTGCTGTTGGCAGAGGAACAACAGAGCTTGGGGTCCATAGCTCTTATCAAGGTATCTCTGTCAGAGTCCCAAGTCTCACTGGACATCTCAGGTAAAAGAACTCTTTACTTGGAGACATGGACACCACATATAGTGTTCTTCCTGAGTTCTAAGATCACTATATTAGATCTACAGTCTCCATAGTGGGTGTTGATGACTGAACTACATGAAAACTTCAGATAGGCCCATTCCCTGCTGACTTCAGACACTGTTCTTTACACATGATTTCTTTGTAAACCCAACTATTCCATACCTCTCATCCAAAAGTTCTGTGTCTCTCTCACCTCTCTTGTCCTATAGCTCCTCTCTCCCTCTTTCCTTGCTGACCATCTACTCTCAGACACTTCCAGTCCCAATTCCCACTTGTGCCACATATGCTATTCTTACACCATTGTGCCTCAGAGATCCCATGGTCTTTCCCTGCATTCTCCAATACCCAATAGCCCCCAAATATCAGAAGGCACTCCAGCCCATCATTCACCACCTCCTCAGTCTTCTTGTCCTAAGACACCTGGCACTAGTTTCTACCTGGGCATGAACCATCATCTTGTCAACCCTTCTTGTCCTCAAGAACTCTCCAAACCCAGAACACCAATGTCACCAAGTGTTAGCTGCGCCTGTACATTCTAAGGTCTGAGCTCATGGCCATCCTGTTAATATCCAACAACACACACCTGCTCCCCTTCCCAAAAAACCTTTAGCCATTGACATCTCCCTTTTATAACTCCCCTCTTCCTGCAACCTCACATGTTCCCTGGGAAACTCTAATGGCCTCTCTTACACCAAACTCACTTCATTCAACACATCTCCAGACAAGCAACATAAGACAGGCACACAGCCATTTCTGTGTGGCACCTTAGTCTTTCCTTGCCTTTCCTTACACCTCTAGTGCACTCCAGAGACTGTAGTCCCCAATTTCAACATATACACAGACTCAAGAGTTTCAAGATGCTTTCTTCCCTAAAGAATATATCCACACTCCATAGGATAAAGTGGCTCCCCATGTGGGCATCCTGGTAGTCATAGCTTTCCTAGGGACAACCCTGGGAGCCATAAGACTTGGTTCTTCCCAAGGAGGTTCCCTGGGATGGGATGGACAAGGTATATGGAACTCCATTTTCCCTTGGCTTTCTCCCTTTCTAGAGCCTCTCGTAGGCTTGCTATTATGCTCATGGTACCCCCCTGCTTCATTTCCCTTATCCACAATACTGTCACCAGAGTAACAACTCAAAATGTTAACCAAATGCTCCTCTCAGATTACTAGTATGAGGCTTTACTCCAACAAGACCCCTTGAACAATGAAAAATTCTTGCCCTGATCTCCAGACTCTCAGCCCATGATACCCCAAGTCATCAGGAAGTAGCCAGATGATCTCTTTGCCATTTTTCTATCAAATAGAGTCTATAATGATATGCTAGGACTCAGTTTCCCAGGCACCTTGCCCCAAACACTTCCCTTTTTGGCCCCAGACTGGGGCTAGAACAGCATAACCCCAACCTTGCCCCATTCTATACCCTGATCTCAGCTCACATCCCCTTGGCCACATACGGGGCCAAAACCACAAAACAAGTTAACCTGGGAAGAAAACCACAGGAACTCTCCTTTGATAACATCTAAGGTCCCCATTGAACCAGGTAGCCTGCCAAGATCAGCTTTCCCCACAAAACACATTAAAGGCCTTGTGCCTTGCCTTGTTCATTGCTGTCTTGGTCCACTAGACAGCCAGCTCACTTGCTTCTACCTCCAATTAATTCAAGTTAGAATGCTTGGTCTGGTTGTATGCATTTGTACCTAACACATAAGGAAAAATGGTTCTCAAGAACCATTGATATATATATATGGAAATGCCAGTATTCTTGACTCCTGTACTTGCTTTCTTTTTATGAATTTGGAGTAGAGAGTATCTTAATAGCAGCAAGCCTGTTTGTTTATTTATTTAGTAAGCTTGTTTAAATGACCTCAAAAATTTGGCTTGGTGCACTACTTTAAACGTTTTTCTTTTAAAATGTCCTAAGCATGACAGAGAAGGGGAAACAACAGCCACCCCAGTAACTTTAACTGATCCACAAGAGACAATTCCTGCCTTCTCAGTTTAGGGCAATTTTGCTGCAGCACAAGCTGAGCCTTCCATCCTTCATCCTTTAAGTTAACTGCTCAACAACTGGCCTTTGAAAATGCAAATGGCATAAAAAGGCTTTATGAGTCCATAAAATGGACTAAGCTGTTTAAAAATGATTCAGATTTCTGTAGATATTGGCCCCTCATATGTACAAAAGGCTACCTTGGCAACAACTATCCCTCAGGTTATTTATCTACAGCCTAGAAAAAAATAAAAAAGGTTACTTGTTTCAGCTACAGAAGTGAGGGGTACTTTGCTGGAGATTGTTCTGTTGCACCTGTAAGGCAGCACAGCCACTATCTGACCCTTCAGCAAAGGGTCTAGTACTTGTACAAAGTATCAATAAGGGTATCATTGGAAAAATGAACGTATACCCAAAACTAACATTGAAAGCTGACCTATTCCAGGAAAGTTCCAGAGGGGCCTGGCACAGCCCTGCCAAACAGTGTAGGTGCTATGGCTTGAAAAGCTTCCCTGAGATGCCACAGCCCCATCTAGTGCAGCAGGCTCCTAGGTGTGTGGGGGGAGAGTAGCGTGGTACCAATTTGTGGTTTGCTGATTTGTGTTTAAAAAATACCCTCACGGGGGGCAATGTCAAATAACCCATATGACAACAACCAACCTGTAAAACTTCTGAAAAGTCAACATTTGGCTTTCAGGAGCTAGTTACAGAATGCCTCCAGCATATCACTGCCTTAATATCCTGGTAGTGTGAATTCTCAAATGCTATTTTTTTTCAAAATTGTTGTTTAATTTAGGAATACTTGATTCAAATTTATCATCAATATAACTCTACATTTATTTAGACCTTTTTTGCTTTATCAATGTTTTAGTTTTCCTCTAATTCTATCCTTGTCTTATCTCTCCTTTGGCTCTTACTGGTATTCTGAAAGTTGTTTTAATAACATATACAAAGATTGCTGAAAATATATCATACACAGATCCACTGACTTAATTTATTTTATATTCAAATGCTATTGAAAGTGAAAAACCTGTGAGTTAATCACATAAAAACAAAATAAAATTTGTGTGCAATGAACTATTCAGTTAAAAAGCATGCTACCACCTGCCAACTGGTCAAAATGACATCAAATTTGGTTTTCTCACAAGTCATCAAAAAATTGTTCACCTAATTAAACAAAACTCTCTTAGGCTGGGGAAAGATTACTAGTCAAGGCTCCTTTGGTGAACAAAAGAGCTCCTGCCTGGAAAAAATCCAGTCTTTATTCATTAATATGAAGCTTCAGTGATCTCCATAGCCTTACAGGAGAAAACCAAATAAATGTTATTAAAATACTGTAATATATTTACATTGCTCATTCATTAAATGATTTTCTTAAAAGTTTTTTATTTCAAGACACTCTGGTACAAAGGCTTTCACATGGCTATAACAATCATTACTGCTTTTGTAGTGTATTAAATGTATTAATGTCTACAGATGTGTGGGTCTTCCAAAGTTTGGAATTAAGATTGTGTATACTGATAAAATTTCCTTTCATATTCAGACCTCTGTCTTTAAAAAAAACTTATGAGATGTACAAGGCATTAAAGCTCAATAAGTTAGGTAAAAGTTTCTAAAGCATTAGAAATGACTGATTTATAAGTTTATACTATGTAAAAATGGAAAATTAAGTGTGTTAAAAAATGTCATCATGTTTCTCATGCTGTAGTATTATCCATGGCTTTCGCTTTCTAACTTTTGTGTGTAAAATATATAACTGTTAACATTCTATAGTGATTCAAACATTAGAATATCAATGGTTTTAGAAAATAATGGTTCTATCTTATGTTCTAAGGTACTTGATATTTATACAGCATAGTAGTACTATACTGCTTTTCTTCTGGATATTCAACAATTGAAGTTCGGAGATCAAAATCTAGAAAGCCAGACAGGCTAGGAGGACAGCCAACATTTTGGCCCTAGCCCTCTGAAATCACTGGGGACCCAGAACACAAGAGAATCTTTGCTACAACATCCTAAACTCAGTGAGTCCCTGGCCTGATCTGGAAGATTGTGGGAACACAAAGGAAAGTGATCAATGGTATACAGTGTGCCTATGGAGAGTCACTAGGAAAAGAAAAGCTCCCAAACTTTCACAGAAAGCAACTTGTGGTGGGACACAGGTGTCTGCATAATAATCAAGATCACAGAAATTCAGCAAAAGAATAGAATATTAAAAGCTGCTAGAGAGAAGAAACTGATCACCTGCAATGGAAATCCCATCAGAATATGGCAGATCTCTCAATACAAACCATCAAATTGAGAAGAGCTTGGAGTGAAGTATTTCAGGTCCTCAAACAAAATAACTTCCAAACCAGGTTGATGTACCCTGCAAATTCATTTGATGTACCCTATCAAATTCAATAGTGAAATAAGATCCTTCCATGACGTAAAACAAATGACCACCAAACCAACCCTAAAAAGACTACTGGAAGATATTCTAGAAAGAGACAGACATGGTCACAGTTTCAAGAACAACAAAAAGGAACCACCAAACAGAGCAAGTAATTAAAGAGGGAAAAAGTATGGAACCTACAACAGGAAAATAACATGACAAAGATAAACCAATACATCAATCTCATAAAGGATGAGATTCCTTTACATAGTGAAAATTATAGTACTCTGAGAAAAGAGACTGAGGAGGATTTGAGAAATGGCAAGTTTAGGAAGTTTAGAAATAACTCCCTAGGGCCAGGGAGATGGCTCAGTGGAGTAAGTGCTTCCCTGGCAAGCGCAAGGGTCTGAGTTCAAAACCTGGTTCCGTCAAAAAAAAAAAAGAAATAACTCCCTAAGGGCCAGCCAAATAGCTCAGTGGATAAAAGTGCCTGCTCAGGCAGACTCAAGGGTCAGAGGTTTGATCTCTGGCCTGCCATGCCGGCCCCACCCCTGGGATGCGCTGAGATGGTGATTGAAACTAGGCATGGTGGTGCACACCTATAATCTCAGCTGTTGGGAGACTGAATACAGGCAGATCACTAAGAGTCCAATCTACGTAGTGAGACCCTGTAAACCCTTACTAAGACACACACACACACACACACACACACACACACACACACACGAAGTAACTTCCTAAACAACCAGTGGATCAGTGGATTAGTTATAACCATCAATGTAAACGGCCCCAATTCACCCATCAAAAGAAACAGGAAGAGTGGATTAAGAAATAAAATCCAACAATATGCTGTACACAAGAAACACATTTAACTCAAAAAGAAATTCACAGACTAAAAGTCAAAGGGTGGAAAACAATCCTCATGCCACAGGAAATCAGGAAAAAGCAGGGGTATTTATCCTGGTTCCTGACAATATCAACTTCAAACCAAAAATCATTCAAATAGATAAAGGAGGTCATTACATACTTGTTAAGGGAAAACTGTAAGAGGAAGAGATAACAATTATATGTACACCCAATGTAGGAGCACTCTTCTACATAATATAAATTTTAACAAACATGAAAAATCAAATGGGCAAGAATACAATAGTAATGAGGTTCTTTAACATGCCACTGTCACAAAGAGAGATCAACTAAGCAAAAAAATCAGGAAAGAAATAGCTGAACTAAATCAGATTTGTAAAGAAATTGACTTGGTAGAGCTTTAGAGTATTTCATCCAGCAATAACAAAACACATATTCTTCTCAACTGCATATGGGACATTCTCTAAAATAGACCACATACTAGCACACAGAGAATTCTGAAGGAAATGCAAAGCAACTGAAATTATTCCATGTGTATACTCTGATCACAGTGCAATGAAACTAGAAATTATTGACAAAAGAAACTACAAAAACACCATAAACACATGGAAATTAAATAACAACTTCCTAAGCAACTGGCAGGTCATGGATGAAGTCAAAGAAGAAATTAAAATATTTGCAATCAAATGAAAATGTAGATACAACCTAATGAAACCTGGGAGATGCAATGAAACCTGCCTAAAGAGGAAAATTTATAGCAGTAATTTTGCATATTAGGATATCAGAACAAGCCCCAATATATGATCTTATGTAGCTCCTCAAGCTACTAGAAAAAGAAGAGCAAGTCAAGCCCAAAGCCCTAGACACAGCAATATATAAAGAACTCAAGAATATTTGACCACCTAAAGTAAAAGACCCAATGAAAAAATGGGCAAGACAAATGAACGAATACTTCATAGAGGAAGAAATATGAATGGCCAGTAAATAATTCAATATCTCTGATTATTAGAAAAAATGCAAATTAAAACAATGCTATGATTCCACCTTATACCGGAAAGAATGTCAGTCATTAAGAAATCAAAAAAACAACAACAACAACAACAAAACCTGGCAAGGCTGTGGTGAGGAAAAAAAAAACCTGCTTTGTTGGTGGGAATGTAAACTAGCACTGATTGTTCTTAAAAATGGCTTAATCATATAGCATGAATAATCTCACATCAAGAAAACTGTAGTTACTGTCACATGTTACCAGTGTAGTACAAAACTGTATTATCTGTGTTTTAAATGAAGTACTTCTTAATTTATTTCTTTTTATTGAAGAACAAATAGCAATGAGACAGTTTTAAGACAAATTAACAGGACAGATTCGATAAATTAATACATTGCAAACTGTTTTCATTTGTATCATACAAGGTGCATACATGATATTATACTTATACACATTATTATAGCAGATGTCTCTAATCAGTGAATTAAAAGAGTGTAGCAGTTTACTTATTTTTTACACCTCAATTATATCACAGATTCAATACTCAGTACTTTCTGCCTTGTTATCTTCCTAGTGGTTGTCCATAGTACTAGAAGCCGACATAATATCTTGTCCAACCACTATTAGTGCAAATCTTGCTTCTCATAGAATTATGCAAAAGCACGGCATAATTATCCTAACTGTACTGTTTATACACACGCATCATGATTCTTCCTTTGTATACCCCTACTTCTTAATTTTTACCATGTAATTCAGTGGTGAAAACCTGTGGCACATATGTTATTGTGTTTTTCTTTGAAGACAAAAGACAACGTAGAGCTGTTTTTCTAAACTGAAACCTCAGTATTTAGGTTTAATTGCAGCATTGGCACTTTGTGATAATTTAAGTAGGTCTTGGGTTATAGTCTGACACGTGTCTCTCTCTAAAAGGTTTACCATCACTGTTATATTATTAAGTATTGTCCTAATAGAAAGATTCAATACAGTATCATATTTTGGCCATTAAGGTTGACACAGAGCCAAAAAGTAATAATAAATATTTATGGAATGTTAAAAAAAAGGTTTCACATACACATCAGTATTGGGGTTGTTATTTATTCATAAATATTTAAGGCATTGAATGCTAATCCTCTGCCAAACATTGGATTCATGAGGGGGACCTCCCACTCTGTAAGAGTTAAAGAACTATGGTTGAGAAATTCAAGCTGTAGCTGCACTGGGACCTTGTTTGCCTGCATGATCCAGCCTTATATTGGACTTCCCAAATGAGAAGCCTGGCAACCTGATTTATGATTAAGTTTGAGAACCACTACCATATAAAATAGCCCTCATTTTAATATGAGAAGAGTGAGACATAGAAAAGAATATGACAATTTGAAATATAATGACACTTTTCCCCTCTAGTTACCCTTAGAAATTAGAAAAGCATCTATGACAGAATATGAGGATTCAGAATATAAAGGTTTCAGTGAAGAACTGAAAAATCCTAATTATGGTACTAGCCCAAATACATAATCCTACTTGTTGAAAATACACTTATTACTAATGAATGTATCTCTTCTGGAAAGAAAAATGTTCAATATGACATCAAGAATTAAAATTTTAAAGCTATTATCTTTGATGCTCACATAAACCTACCAAAGGTTATCACTACCAAAACTACTCAATTTTTGCATACCTTGTTATTTTGCTTTAATTTACTTAACTCCAATTTATATTTTTCTGCTTCTTCAAGAGCTCTATTCAAACGAACTTCTATAGCACTTTGAGTGGTGATAGCCTGCTTTTGTAGTCGTCTTTTATTTTCCAGTTCCTGTGTAGAAAAAGAGATACATACTATTTAATCTTCAGAATTTCTCTTTTTATATTTTATAATGTATTTCCATTTCATTTCCCATATTTTCTTCCAGATTTTACATGTACACACAAGGCTGAAGGCAGAGCACTAGGTGATAAGTTTTCAGGGGATTCTTGTCCTGAAATGGTATAAAAAAAAAATACAGTCATGAACTTTGATCTCAAATTACTCTTTGTGTGGAAAATTCAGCTTCTTAGTACACAAGATAATAGTTCACTTACTCTGTATTTATTTTATAAACAACACTTTGTAATTATAGTTCTTCTTGGAACCTACCAAAAGACCATTGTAAAAGACAAAACTCAAGTATACTGCTTCTGTGTAGAACTGACAAAGTATATCATTTAAGAAAATATTCATGAAACACAGAATATTTGATACTAGTCTTTTAGGAAAATCCCAATGCTGAACAGAAACAACAAGAAAGTCTTATATGACTTTCCACAGTGTGAGGGGGATTTGCCCTTAATCTCTCTCCAATCTCTCTCCATTCTGTTGCACAGAATCAATAGGCAAAGATTCTGAAGAAACATGAATATAATAGATAAACTCCTAATGGAACCAAAGCCTTGAGCCTGGTTACTTGAGTTATTCTACTGCTAGACAGAACTCCAGTAATACCAGCAATACTAGGACATCTCCCAACATCATGGTGTTTCTGTCCTCTGAGCTTTCGCCCATGCTTTTCCTTCTTGCTCTTATCCCTTGTCTCTCATTTTTAACAACATTAATATTCAGCTAGGTTTGTTTGCTAGTGTTTTTCTTCTTCGGGAAGGTTCACCTCTGTAAACCTGACTATCCACCCAGATTCAATTTGGTACCTTTTCTTCAGAGCTTCCACAACATCTTAATACACATTTATCATAGCACCTGCTGCAAGGTACTAAAACTATTCACTTGCTCTATATCTCCCACTATAGTGAAAGTGACCTCAAAAAGGTACAAAACTGTCTTAAATTCTGCATTCCCAGCACTTCACTCTCACATAAGACACTGACATCCTTATTACACTGAAATTATTTTGTAATACTAATCAATTCTTCTTTATTACTTCTTGTCTTACTTTTCTTTCATTGCTGAGACAAAATACCCAACATTCAAAGCTAAAGTGGTCACAGTTTGTAAAGGTTTCAGCCTATAATGAGCAGGCTCCAAGGGTGCATGGCTCAGCAAAGGAACATCACAGGGAACAGTTCAGGAGAGCAGACACCAAGAGCAACTAGCAAGGGAAGACAAGCCTCTTTCTGTCCCTTATATTGTGTCCAGGCTACTGACACTAAGACAGTGCTAAGCCAATCAATGTATTGATTTAGTAATTGCACTCAAGTCATTACACACTCTAGATTCAGTCACCTTCGAGAAAGCCCCATCTAAAATTGCATCAGGCTTTGGAGAGGGATCTAGACACAAACTATAATATTTTGCTCCTGGCCCCCCAAAAACTAATGTACATTATTTTATGAAAAAGGCATTTAACTCCATTTTTAAGAGTTGCTGGAACTGTTAGGATTTTGGCAACTCTTAAAGTCCAACTCCCAGGTCCTGCCTGAGATCTATGGCAAACTCTTAGCTGCCAGCCCCTGTACAAATGAAACTAGGTCCAACACTTCCAACACAAGATAAACATTACTGTTATAAAGATATAAATGTGGGGGTACAAAGGAATAGGATGAAAGCAAGTCCAAAATCACCTCTATATTATATTTTATAGTTCCATGTGCAGCATCCAAAGCAATCTATGTGATATGAACTCCAAGCAGCTTGAATGGATCTGTCCCTACAGCACTTCTGGTGGTTGTAGCTCCGATGGCTTACCTCTGGGGCTGGCTCTGATCCCTCCTTGCAGTTTTCCTCAGATGATCTACACTCCTGGCTTTTCTAAACTTCTAGGGTCTCCATTGCAACTTTAGCTTCATACACATAGCTTCATACACTGCACTCTCAAAGGTAAACTACCTGGATGCCCAGGCCTGCCTTCCTGACCCCACAAGTCTTGCATTCTGCATGTACCTATAACTGGACCACATTGATGATGTCAAGGTCTGCCACCAGCTGAAGCAGTAGTCAGGCTTCCTCCTTTCTTGGCCTTAGGAGTTGAGTGCCTATAAAGCAAATCCCAAAGAACAATTTCCCTAGGCTGCCACCATTATGGAACATGGTGCTTTGGGGCTTCTCTAAACAAAATCTTTCATGTTTGCGATTTTGAGGCTGCAAAGGATAGAGTCCTGCTACTTCTTAGGATGTCCTGAAGCCATCTTTTCTATCTGTTCCTTCTCAGCAGTCAAGAACTCCTTTGCTCTATTTTTGTAGTCCACAGCTTTACTGGAGTTTTTTGTTTACTTGTTTGTTTATATAGCCACAATGTCTTATTTTTTTCTACAATACATCTTATTTATATACCACTGTAATTTTTGCTGACTGTGCATGATGCTAGTTTTACATTCTGTTATACACTAGTGCATGTAGGAGTTATGCAAATAACTGTAAGTTATAACCTAACTTGGTCATTAAATGAGTGTCCATGGTAGGACCAATGAAGACAAAGCTCTCAAGGGAGAAATCCACTTGGCATACAAAAAGCCACCGAGAAGCTATCAGATTAGGCACTGTATTGGATCTTAAGATAGAAAAGAAATGGCTGGGTGGGTAGGGGAATCAGGAAAACCTTGTAAGCCTTATCTGGGTATTTCTATATTATTCTGATTGATGTGGAAAGTATGTATGATTATGATTATCCCATTTAAGTCTTATCATGATTACTCTTCAGAATATACAGTATTTCCACATCTAGAAAGAATATGCAACCAAGTATTGAGTACTTAACTCAAGAAAGTACTAAGTGAAAGTAGCTTGAGCTTCCATATAGAAATAAGTACCTAGAGAAGTGTTAAGTTCTATATTTTGAGTTTAGAACTGATAGGACTTACTGATGAAACAGAAATAGGTTTAGGGAAAGAAAAGGATCAGATGATTCTTGAATTATGGACTGAACAAATGGACAATGTCTTGTACCAAGAGAACAAGGAAGCACTTTTACAGAGGGTGAAAAATAAGAGTGACCATTAAAGCACGCAAACTTAACATACCAAATAGAGATATCAAGTGAGCACAGTATAGAATTCAAAGAAAAGGTACAATCAAGAAATAGAAATGTGGGAGTTATTAAGCATACAGATGGTATATAAAACTATGGAAATGGTAAGATCATCTAAGGATGGAATGTAGAAAGACAGTTAAGGACTAGGCTTTTGGTATTCCAACAGGTAAGGAAAATGAGGAAGAAAACCAATACAGTGCTTTAGAAGCCAGATGAACAGTTTTTCTTCTATATAAAATTTCTGGAATTAATATGAGGAATATAACTGCTATGAGGATGGGAGATACTATGGATTACTGGCTAAGTATAGTTTTAGGGACAGAGGAGAAATCTAAACCTAACTAGTTTTAGGACAAACTGACAAATGGAGAATAAGACACTAGCCTAAACAACTACTTTGATAAGCTTTATTAAGTAAAGTATAGTAGCAATTCAGGGACAGATAGTGATATGAGATCTAAAGAGGCTTTTAAAATATATAGTGGAGAAAGTAGTGTTACAGAGCAGAGAGAGTGAAGAGGGCTATGTCTGGCTCCTGCTCTCACAGCCACTGCAGTACACTGAGCTCCACAGGGGCAGCACCAGGGCAGGTGAGGGCAGGATGGCACTGAGCGACTCTATCTCACTGAGGAAAACAAGTAAACATGAGCCTAAGAAGCCAAGAGGCAAAATGTCATCCTATGCATTCTTTGTGCAAACTTGCTGAGAGGAGTACAAGAAGAAGCACCCAGATGCTTCTGTTAAATTCTCAGTTTTCTTAGAAATGCTCAGAGGAGAAAGACTGTGCCTGCTAAAGAAAAATGAAAATTTGAAGATATGGCAAAAGTGGACAAGGCTCATTATTAAAGAGAAATGAAAACTTATATTTCTCCTAAAGGAGAAAGAAAAAGAAGTTCAAGGATCCCAGTGTGCCCAAGAGGCCTCCTTCGACCTTCTTCTGTTCTGAGTATCACCCAAAAATCAAAGGAGAACATCCTGGCCTCTCCATTGGTGATGTTGCAAAGAAACTTGGAGAAATGTGGAATAACACTGCAGCAGATGACAAGCAGCCACAGGAGAAGAGGGCTGCTAAGCCGAAGGAGAAGTTTGAAAAGGACATCGCTGCCTACTGGGCTAAAGGAAAGCTGATACAGTTTAAAAAAAAAAAAAAAAGTCATCAAGGCTGAAAAAAAACAAGAAAAGGAAGGAAGATGAGGAGGAGGAGCAGGAGGAAGGCAGAGGAGGCTGAAGAAAAGGATGATGATCAGTAAGTTGGTTCTAGTGCAGTTTTTTTCTTGTCTGCAAAGCATTTAACCCCTCTGTACACAACTCCTTTTGAAGAAAAAATATTGAAATATAAGGCTGCGTAAGATTTGTCTTTAAACTGTACAGTGTATTTTTTTGTATAGTTAACACATTATGGAATGTGTCTTTAGATAGCCCTGTCCTGGTGGTATTTTCAATAGCCACTAGCCTTGTCTGGTACAGTATAGGGATTATAAATTGGCATGGAAATTTAAAGCAGGTTCTTGTTGGTGCACAGCACAAATTAGTTATATATGGGAACGGTAGTTTTTCATCTTCAGTTGTCTCTGATGCAGCTTATACAAAATAATTGTTCTGTTAACTAAATACAACTCTGTAATTGCAAAAAAAAAAAGTGCAACTGTTTGGTTGACATTCTGAATGCTTCTAAATAAGTAATCTTTTATTTAAAAAAATAAAATATATGGTAGAGATCCTGTGAGTTATTTGTACGCTAATGAGAATAATCCAATAGATTTAATTTTTCAAGAGAAAGACTTGGGTCAGCCAAATAGCTCGGTGGATTAAAGCACCTGCTTAGGCAGATTCAGGGGCCTGGAGTTCAATCCCTGGGCCTGCTGTGCTGGCCCTATCCCCTGGGGGGTGCACTGAGATAGTGCATGAGACTGGGCATGGTGGCGCACACCTGTAATCTCAGCACTTGGGAAACTGTAAACAGGAGGATTGCTACAAGTCCAATCTATGCAGTGAGACCCTGTAGACACTTTCCTAAATACAAAAAAGAAAAAAAAGACTAATGGTATTGCAAAGTTCTTTAGAAGAGAGGATATGGGATCTGGTGCATAAGTCAACTTTAGACAAAAGAGGTAGTAATCCATTGTAATGGGAGGACAGTAAGACTAACGAGATATTGAAGCACAAAGGTTGGTAGACATAAGGGTGATAAATTTATCTTTTCGTTGACTTTGTGTTTTTCTAATGAAAAAGAAACATAATGAACTATGATTAAAGAGGTTGAAAAGTGTTCGAAAACCGAGAAAAAAGACGAACCTCTGGGTTGGGGATTTGGCTCAGCAGCATAAGTGCCTTCCTCGCAAATGCAAGGTCCTGAATTCGATTCCTGGTACCAACAAACAAACATACTAATTTCTTAATAATCAGGTCTAAAAGTAGGAGAGGGAAGTTATTTATGAGAAAGTAGAACAGGTAATAAGTTTGACTACTTAGATGAAATGGACAAATTGCTTGAAAAATGTACATCACCAAAACTGACTATAAAAGTAATACAAAAGAAACATAGATTTACATTCCTTAAATAATTTGAATTGGTAATTAAAATCCTCGTAAAAAGAAAACTCCAGTCCACTTAGCTTTACTTACAAGTTACATGATGTGAATTATATCATACCTATAGATCAATGTAACAAGTAGATTTCTAAAGTAGATCTACACATATTTCATTAATTTTCCTTTTCCTCATAGATGACATGCTAACCAAATAGGGATTAAATATTATTCTCAAAAAATGTTCTTTATTTTTATTAAAAAGTGAACCCTGATTCTTTTCCGCATACTATACACAAAATTAATCATATGTGACATTACATCATATAATTTCTATAACACACACACTTTGAGGAGAAAAGCCTCACTACATTGAGGCAGCCAAAGGTTTCTGGACAGAATAACTAAAGCACAAACCATAAGAAATAACACGTAATTTAAAATTTAAAACTACTATCTTCTGAAGCACTGTTAGGAAAATAAACACAAGAATTTATTCACAATATATATATATATATATATATATATATATATATTGTCTTGGTTACTTTTCTCTAATTGCTAAGACAAAAAACCTGACACCCAAACATTTGTGGAGGTTTCAGTCCATAGTCAGCTAGATCCAAGACAGAATGGCACATGGCAGAAGGCAGCAGTTCATGGCAGCACCTACCAGCAAAAGCAGCAAGTGCAAAAGGGAGGAACTTATCTGTCCCAGGGTGGGTGTAGCACTCACACCCATAATCCCAGCATTGGATCATGAATTAATCAGAAACTGTAGAAGCTACCCCACGACTGCATGAGGCTTTGGGGGGACATCTAGACACTAACCGTAACACATATGTTTCTAACTGCAGGATGTATCACAGAGGATATATTAATGGTCAATAAGCTTACAAAAAGATGTTAAACATAACTAGGTCTAAAGAAAAGAAAGGCTGGAATGACATGATGTGCTTCTCCTCTACACAAGATAAAAAAATTATTAACAGTGAGAAAGCAAGTGTGAGTGAAGATGTAGAATAAGCAACACTCTCATGTATGTGGGAATATACAATGACACAACATTTTGGGAAAACATTTGTAAGTTTCTTTAAAAATTTAAAGATAATTTTTGTAAGACCCACATACTGTCTTTTTTGTACACTATGGTCCTGGATGTATATTTTCAAAAATTTGTGTCTGCACAAAGTACTTGCCTATGGAAATTTAGTGCTTTCATTTCAATCATCTAAAACTGAAAAAAAAAATGTAATGCCCAAACAGTTAGTGAACTGATAAACAAAATGTGGCATATCTGTAAATAAATAATAAAGCACAACATATATAACAATGATGCATTTGAAAATTATTGTCAAATAAAAGCAGCCATTTGTGTATAAAGTTTCAGACAAAGAAAACTGAAGTGTGGAGAATGGAAGCAGACCAGTGGGTGCTTGCAGTCATGGTTAGAAACTGAAGTCTTCCTAGAGAAGAAATATGACGGAAATCTGGGGACCATAAAGTAAAATGAAAAAACTGTCAAAATAAATATTTAAAATAAATTCATACAGTGTAATTAAGTCATTCCTCAATAAAGTTGATTTTTGAAAAGATCAGTATCAGGAGAACCCCAAAATTGTTTCTATAGTTTAGAAAATATTCTGTTAGTACCAATAGCTAACAAGTTAATATATATAATTTTAAGAAACAGCTAGCAATATTTGTAGGAATAAGAGATTCTGAAGCCAGACACAATTTGTCACTACCTTGACAACTTTGGGCAATCTGTTTAATCTCTCAGATTCACTGTCCCTTTCTACAAAATATGTTTTACTTGGCACACAGCACTAAAAAAACATTGCTCCTCTTTTTCCCATACCTAAGAAAAGGTATAAGCAATGAAACTCTTTGAAAACATTTATCCACTGACAGAGTACAGGATCAATAGGTAAAAAAAAAGAAAATGAACACAAAATGACCCCCCCATTAGGAAAGTCCATAAAGACAGTGATGATTATTTCAACCAAATTTTAGCAATCAGAATAAAAAAATGATTAATAAAAGTATCTGAAAAAAGAATGCACTGTATTAGATATAAGGGCCAAGAGAATATGAAGAGTAAAGATTTAAAGAAAATGTAGACAACAACAGAATAGGACCAAGGCTTGCAAGACTTAATTTGTCACTTTAAAATCACTTTAGGGGGATTAGATAAAAACAGAAAAATTGATTTTAATAACGTATTTCAGGATCTGTCAGCCGCTCCCTCCTGGCCTCCGTTCTCCGCCCGCGCCCACCAGAGCCTGTTGGCGTCGACTGACCAGAGTCCGCGAATTCTCTGCTGCGAGCCCCTCCAGACCGCCCAGATCTCAGTTTTGGTTCCTTGAAAATGTCCCTGCACCAGTTTTTACTAGAGCCAATCACCTGCCATGCCTGGAAGGGACCGTACCCAGATTGCCCTTAGTCCCAATAATCACGAAGTTCACATCTACAAGAAGAATGGGAGCCAGTGGGTGAAAGCTCATGAACTCAAGGAGCACAATGGACACATCACAGGGATTGACTGGGCACCCAAGAGTGATCGCATCGTAACTTGCGGAGCAGACCGCAATGCCTACGTTTGGAGCCAGAAGGATGGTGTTTGGAAACCAACCTTGGTGATTTTGAGGATTAACCGTGCAGCCACTTTTGTGAAGTGGTCCCCTCTAGAGAACAAATTTGCTGTGGGAAGTGGAGCACGGCTCATTTCTGCTTGTTACTTCGAGTCTGAAAATGACTGGTGGGTGAGTAAGCACATTGAAAAGCCAATTCGCTCTACCGTCCTCAGCTTGGATTGCATCCCAACAATGTTTTGCTGGCTGCAGGATCCTGTGATTTCAAATGCAGAGTGTTTGCTGCCTACATTAAGGAAGTGGATGAAAAGCCAGCCAGCACACCCTGGGGCAGCAAGATGCCTTTTGGCCAGCTGATGTCAGAGTTTGGTGGCAGTGGCACTGGTGGCTGGGTCCATGGGGTCAGCTTCTCTGCCAGTGGGAGCCGCCTGGCTTGGGTCAGTCATGACAGCACCGTGTTCAAAAAGTGTGCAGGTCTCCACTCTGAAAACTGAGTTCCTGCCACTCCTGAGTGTGTCATTTGTCTCCGAGAACAGCGTTGTGGCTGCTGGCCATGACTGTTATCCGATGCTCTTTTAACTATGATGACTGCGGCTGCTTGACCTTCGTGTCCAAGCTTGACATTCCAAAACAGAGCATTCAGCGCAACATGTCTGCCATGGAACGTTTCCGCAACATGAACAAGAGAGCGACCACTGAGGACGCAATACAGCTTTGGAGACACTGCACCAGAATAGCATCACTCAAGTGTCTATTTATGAGGTGGACAAGCAAGACTGTTGCAAAGTTTGCACTACTGGCATCGATGGAGCCATGACAATTTGGGATTTCAAGACCTTAGAGTCCTTGATCCAGGGCCTCCGAATAATGTGAGGCTGAGCCGACCCGTCACCTAGCATGAGAACGGCAGCTGAGCACGGCCTGCCATTCTCTCGCATGCCGGTGAGGAAAGCCAGCCCAAGGAAACACTGTAATACATCCCACGCAAATGTTGTGTTTTTATTTGAATATAATCGGTGAACATGTTGGTTTTTTTAAAAAAATAATAATAATGTATTTCACCTATACTGATATATCCGAATTGCTATTCCAATATGTACTCGGTATAAAAATAACGAATATTGGAATATTTAAAATTCTTTATTCTTCTTTTGTAATAAGTTTTCAAAATCTGATGTTTATACTTAGATCACATCATAAGGCTACCATACTAGATAGTACTCGCTTAGATTGCAATTAATCTTTATTACTCAACAAATGGATAAGAACTGTGGTATGTCCATTCAATGTTTAGACTACTGGGCAATAGACATAAATAGATTACAATATGAATAAATCTCAAATCCTTTATTCTAAGTGAAAAATCAGGCACAACAGTTATATTTTACATGATTCTACTTATATGCAATTGTGGAAAAGGCCAAAATATAAGACCTAAAAACAGATCTGTGGTTGCCAAATGTTGACATTAAGGGAAAGAGTTCAATAAATTCACAGGGTTTTGGGGTGATGAAACTATTCTATATCATTATTAAGTGACAGTTAAACAACTATATGCATTTGTCAAAACTCAAGAAATTGTGTACTAAACAATGAATTTCCTGTATACAGAATCACAGAATGTTCTCTAAAATAGACCAGATTTTAGACCATGAAGCAAATCTCAATAAATATAAAAGAACTGAAAATTTCAAGTATCCTATCAAATAACAATGGAATAGAATAGAAATACACAAAAATACATGAAGATTGATTACTACACTCTGGACTGATCAATGGGTCACTGAAGAACAAAAGAAATAAGAGGAGAAACGTAGAAGTGAATCAATAATGGAAACAGGATGTTAGAATCTCATGGCTACAATGAAAACAGTTGCAAAGTGAAATTTATAGTTATGAGTGCCTACAATGGAAAAACTGAGTGAACCCAAATAAACAATCTAATGATGCACCAAAGGTCCTAGAAAAACAAGAACAAACCAAAAATACTAATATCAGTGATGGAGCAAAAGACACTTCATATTCTTTTGTAACTCTATTTTAAAAGGCCACTTAAATTCACTTAAACTGTACATATAACTCACTCCCTCACCCCACCCCATGTAGCTAACCATAAACCTACTCAGAGAGTGATGGCATCAATGGGATGTGTTTCTCATCAGTGGCCTTGGGATTTGGGTCACTGGAAGGGTGTATCTCCTTCCCTAAGCCCTTTATCCCTCTCCACTTCCTGACTGCCAGCCCATGAACCATTCTCTGCTGCCAGGCTGCCCTGCCTTGGAACCACATGACTGTGAATTGAAGGCTCTACAAATTATAAGCTAAAAGAAACCTTTTCTCCTTTAACTTGTGGATGTTGAGAATTGTGTCCCAACAGTGAGAAAGTAAGACCATCTGTATCCATTATAGAGATGGAAATCAAAATTGCTTTTTCACCTTACCCTAATCAGAATGGCTATGAACAGACTGCTGCCTACCAAGCATGCAGGGAAAAATGAACCTGCCTTTCATGGAGAATGCAAACAAGTCCTCCTTTGGCACAGAATATAAATAAGTATTGAGCTTCCTCACAAAACTACAAACAGAAATATCATTTGATCCAGTTGTATCTCTCTTGGGTATATTCTTGAATTGAAGCATCATAGGTTAGAGATATATGCATACTCACATACAGCAGTAGAGTTCAAATAGCTAAGCTGTACAAATAGACTAGAAGCCCACCAAGAGATGAATGGATAAAGACAATGTGATAAATATACAATGAATATTATTCAGCTATAAGGAAGAATAAAATCATGCAATGTACATGAAAATGGGTGGAACTAGATATCATCATGTTAAGTGAAATAAGCCAGATTCAGAGAGTTAAACCTCACATTTTGTTAATATAAGAAACAAAATAAATAAATAAAGGAGAAATGACAGAAAAATAGGTAGCTTTTTGAAGATGAGGAAGGTCATAAGGAAGGGAGAGGTGCATAATGAAATTGAAAATGATTCAGATAACAAACTTCATCGTTTTGTAATACCAGCCTTCAGTAATTTTTGTACATGATCATAGAGCCAAACAGTGAAAATGCTTATCTAGTGATAAAATGTTATAACTACATAATTAAATATTGTTAGACATAAAAAGGAATGAAATACTGAAATACTGAAACTTGAATGAACCTTGAAATCATTATATAAAATAAATCAGTGTCACAAAAGACCATACATAATATGAATCTATATGCTTAAAATTTCCAGAGTACACAAACCTATTGAGACAGAAAATACTGGTTGCCTAAGGCTGGAAGGGACTGAGAAAGAAGACAAAGTATGGTACTTACATAAAGGACACAAAGTATCCTTTTGAGATTATGAACATGTTATAAAATTGATTGTGGTTATAGTTTTAGAATTCTGTGAATAAAAGCCACTGAATTGTATGCTTTTTAAAATAATAAAATATAGTATATGAATTATATCTCACTGAAGTTGTTATAAAATAATGTCTTTTGTGGCTTAAACCTAGCTCTCTCCTTAAAGGCTCACATGATGGGTTTTTCAGAGGTGGCTGGATCTAGGGTATGTGAATGTGGACTACAGCTATGTGATAACTAGATTAGTCTCAATTGGGTTGGCATAGTTCTGAGTGAGGATAATGAGAAAGCTCCCCCCAGGTATGACTGGCACTAACCAATATGCCAATACGCTTATAGCCTGAAAGGAATACAAAATGGAAAGGGAGGCTCACTGCTTCAACACCGCATGCCCGCCACGATATGGAGTGTTTCACCTCTGCCATGCTGCCTTGCCTTAGAGCTGGCCAGTTATACACAGAAACCTCTATGAACTATGAGCTAAGCAAACCTTTCCTCCTCCTTTAACTTGTGGGTGTTAGGCATTTTGTCCCAGTAATGAGGAAGTAACTAAGACATTCTCCCATATAAGGGGGAGAGTTTCCAGTATTACCTAAACAACCAAAAGTGTACCCTATAAATGAGTAGCTTTAATACTGTTAATGTATTTTTGTAATTAAGTTATAAAAAATAGCAAAATTATTACCCTTTCTACTGAAGATAATTGTTGTTGTAATCCATCACATTTTTTGTTGGCTTCTTCAAAAAGATTTTTGTACTTTTCTATCTGGGACTGTTGTATATTGATTGTTCTCTGCTGTCTTGTACAATCTTCTTCAAAATTTTTTACTTGAGACTTTAGATACTGAATATCATCTTCCTATAGTTATAAAATCATAGACTATATGACAAAATGCACCAGACAGCAACAAATCAAAGCAGAAAACAAAAGTTTCATATGGTTTTAATGAAAGACTATACAGTTAATAAAAAAGCATATTCCACTTTCATCTCCAGAAATAAGAATTCAGACATTTTATTTAATAGTTTACCTTGTAAATCTGAATTTGTATTATATAATAGATTATATATTGCATTATGTAATAGAGAATTTGCATTAAGTTTTAAAAACCTTTTAGCTTTGGGATAATTCAACATCTCAGAATAAAGGTCAATATTTATATATGATAACTTAGCCCAAAATCTGACTGCAAATTATATCTAAATAAGTATATTCTAAAATATAATTAAAACTGACCCTCAAATGTCTTCAGGAATTTCTTTTTTTTATTAGTACATGTTTGCAGTAATAGTGTTTACATTCCTTTTATGGAGTTAGTTCATACTCATAACACATTGTAATTCTTTTCATCATCTTTTCTTCCCCTCTCTTCCTTTTCCCTCCATGTATTGATCCCTTCCCACTTGGAGAAACTTCTTTTTAGAGGCTTTAAAAACTTACCTTTTTATTGCATTCACATACAACATTATCCAGTTCCTCCTGCATAACACGGAGTTTGGCCTTTAGAAATCTGATCTGTGCCTCTGTGGATTTAAATGATGATATTTACTACATCATCAATTATAAGACAGACCACTATTTTATGAGGAAAAATGCTCAAAATATGGAGTCTAGTAGTATATGCCTACAAGGCAACATTGAAGACATCAAATGCTCTTGTAAAAATAAATTAGAAATCCACTCAACAAGCTGAGCATGGTGGTGCACATCTGTAATTCCACCTTCAAGAGGCTGAGACAGTAGGATTATTGCAAGTTGGAGACCAACCTGAACTACAAAATGAACTCAAGGCCAGCCTGAATTGCACAATGAGACCATATCTCAAAAAGAGAAAAATAAATAAATAAGAAAAAAATCCACTGAACAGAAAGGAATAGCTAGGAATTGGCTCATATTTCCTCATAGAAATTGAATTAATAAAGAATGAGGAAAAAAATCTCTCCTTAGAATATGACCTACCAGCTAATTCCTTTGCTAACTGAGCTCACACTTATATGAGAGTGACCCAAAACATGTCAAACAGAGAATTTACAGTGGTCCCAGGATCAGTAAGGTCTCCAGGCATTCATGAGAAGCAAACACAAATCCTTCTAGCAAAATTCTCCTTCAAGTTTTACAAGGCAGCATATGTTTCAAAACTACTTTTTGATTTTTCTTCTAACACATGGACCAGTCATTCCAAGCAATCATATGGAATAAGGGAAAATTTTTCCCAGAGGGAAAACTTCTAAGCCAAGGACACTGCAAAGAAAGATACTGAGATAGACAGGTAGACAGATAATTCATCAGTAAGAAAAAAGGAACATTAAAGCCAGTCTTGTCTTGGTTTTCAGTCTCTGGAAGCAGGAACATAGTATTACATATTATTACATAGGCCTTGGGTGGCTTTCCACTGATGAATAGCCATTCTTGGCCATCGCATCCTTCAAGCCATTTTCATACAGATTCAAAAGCAGCTAACTTCCTGCATTATTTACCTCTTTCCTCGCAACTATCCCAAAAAGCCTGATTAGGTTAGCAAGTGTCATAAAATACATAAATAAATAGCTATACACTTAAGATTAATATGCAACTCGGTAATCATTACACAAAGATTAGTATAATTTTTCACAGAATCATTGAATTTTAAACATAGACTTTATAACCATCTAGCATAAAATGCTACATTTCAGAAATGAAATTCTTACTACTAAAGGGCTAAAGTGAGTTGCCTGATGTCATGTACTGTTTTATAGTTCAGCATCAACTGTGCTTAGACATACTCAATTGTCTATTTTTTGTTTCAATAGTATACATGGTTCCTCTTACATGGAATAACTTCAGAGATATGCTAGTAACTAATGTAACATTTTTTGATGATCTGAACTTAGTATTATTATTTGTCCAGTGTTATGCAGAGGATGTTAGTAAGGAAAATTAGATTAGAAAACTCAATTGAGTGTACCTGATGTAACATCAGTAATTCATTTATCCTTTGGCATGTGTTGATATAATACCCAATAAATAAGATACAATTGTAAATTAAAGGAATTCAGAGAAGTACTTTTAATTTTAATATTTTGATGATAAACTATAGGAAATTTTAATTTTACTTGACGGTGCTCAATAAATCCAAAACAATGGTATAGTCTTTTTAATTTTGACTTCTTATAATAGGAAACATCAAGTAGACACAAAAGTAAAGAGTTAAGTTCAATGAACCCTCACTTACACTCTACCCCTCTTTAGCAGTTACTGACACATGAACAATTTTGCCTTTAATTCCATACTCATTCTATATTCCATTATTCATTAAACAAATCTAAGACATCATGATGAAATTTTTAAGCCCAAGAAGCAATTGTCAAAGAGCTCTCATTCCAAATAATTGTGATAAAAGGTAAAATGACAATCAAAAGAAAACCTACTTGTTCCAATATCTTTACTAACACCAGAGAAAATCTCATCATCTGAATGTTCAGGTACGCCTTCTTCCTCCAGTTGCCCTTCAATTTTGCTAATTGTCTTTGCAAGAGAAAAGTCTGAGAAATCTTCTGGAATGGCAACATCATTGGCAGTTTGCACATTGCAATATTTCAATGTAACACTGAGAAATAAAAAATATGTATATAAACAAAAACAGGTACAAAGAAAACATGGCTTTTGTCCAAATGACAAAGCAAATCAAAATTACCACAAATGTTAAATGTACGTTGAAATATATAATTGATACTTTAAAGACGTAAGATTAAATAGACACCCAAAAAAACATAAATTCCAGTCTCTGTTCTAATACCACTAAAATGGCACTCAAGCATTTTGAAATGGTGAGATCGCATAAGAGAGCAAAACAAACAACATTTCCATCAACTGGTACAAAATCTTACTGAGTAGAAAATGCTTTGCATAACTGAATGTGTGAAAATACACATGGTGTAACTACATATTTTGGGTATATAAATGTCTGGAGAAACAAAAAAAAGCTTAATAATAAGAAATTATGGTGTTGTAAACTACAAAACTAAAACTGAAAGTAATACTTTAAAACTATATTATACCTTGAATTTGTCTTCCTTCCTTTATTTCCAGGCTGTAGCTTGTTTTGTACTTTGCTTACAGGACCAGTGTTTTTGTTCTTCAGCTATAAGAAAAGAAGAATTGAAACTAAATTTAATTATTTGCCAAGGAAAGCAATTTCATAGTACACAGACCTGCCATTCTGCTACAAATAGACTGTTGGTTTCACTGTAATTCAATTGCATTTTTTAAGAACCTCAGAGTCGCATACCTGTGACCAACGTCTGTATCACCCAAACCAAGAGGTTTAAGGATAAGGAAAATGAGTTCCAAAGCTTTGAGGATGTTTCACTGGTTAGTGGATTATTAAATCTGGACATTCTGACCCGTACAGTTTAGTTCTATTCAATACCTAACTATGTCCCAGCCCAGCCTCTTCTGGTTTTCAGCTACACAGTCCCCTGGCCCAAATCTTCATGGGTGGGGAACTTATAAATCCTGGAATGCCTAGGCTCTGAAAGCATGATCTCCTTTCTGTGAACATTTAAATGGCTGAATGAACCTTTAATTGCTTTATTTTTTTTAATTTGGATGTGACCATATTTCCCTTTCATGTCTTCTATCTCAAATGTAGAGAGAAAAATGAAAAGTATAAGGTTACAATCTTATTTCACTTAGAATTTTTCCACTATGTTCCAAATTGTTCAGTGAAATTATAAGACAAAATGCTTAATTTACTTTATGAGAAACACACAAACACTCATCAGAGTATTTGAGTTTATATTCTGGCCCGAATGCATCACAACACTTTCTAAGAAAAATCTAAAGGAAGCCCTCAATTCTACAGAATGACATTGCAGTCACAGAAAATGTGATTTCATACCTTAGTTTCTGGATGTAGATGAACTATCCCTTCAGACGATAACGGACTTCTACAGAGCAAAAATAAATATATATGAATAATTGATACTAAGCTAAGAAAATGAAATTCAACAGCAATCATATTTGAAAGGGAAAATGACTATTTACATAATTCTAGTAATCCACATGCTAATTTTTATCTTTTTGTTTGTTTATTCCTAATGCATTTTGGTACAGGGTCTATAGCGTCTATAGGGTCACACTGGACTTGTAGTTATTCTCCTATTTTCAGCCTCTTAAGTGCTAGGATTACAGGCACATGCCACCACACCCACTCTCAATCGCAGGCTCAGTGTGCCCCCAGGATGGGCCAGCACGACATGCCAGGGATTGAACCCCTGCCACTGTGCTCCACCTAAACAGGTGCTTTAGTCCGCTGAGCTATCTGGCTGGCTATTCATTTTTTTGTACTTATTTATTTTCGCAGGCTTAGCCCAGCCTGGAGGTGGGGCTGGTGCAGCATGTGGTGCTAGGGAGCAAACCACGGTCCTCGGTCGCTTGCCTAAACAGGCACTTTAGACCACTGAGATACCTCTCTGGCCTGCTCATTTATTTTTAATAAATCATGTAAAAAATTTATTTCAAGATCTTTCAAAGATATATAAATTAGAATTGTATTTTGCTATAATTCTAGTTATCCGCATTACTTTGAATGAGTATCATTAGAAATGTGCTTTAGTTTTAAATAATTTGCCTCTGGTGGAAATCATAAGGAATGATCATTGGCTACACAGAGGAATCATTCACTTTACAAAATTTGCTCAGCACAGAACTTCTTAGTGTGAACATCTGCTGTCACCATTCTTCTAATCACGTGTCTGTTTTCCCCACTGCACTGTGAACTCTTGGGGAGGGGCTCAGCTTTTCCTTTTTTCACTATACAGTGGCTAGTGCCTGGCACAGTTCCTCACATACAAGTTCTTGGGCTGGCATTAAATAAATAGAAGTTGAAGGAACAAATACATCTAAAATGTGATTAATTTTGAGCACATTTTATTTTAGGTTTTTAAAATGTTTGTAGTTTAAAACAAGAGTATTTGTAGAGGCTTGCTAAGACCCTCAGGTGGAATCTACCCACATCTACTTATTACATAATGTAATGCAATCATCACTGTACAGCAGTTAAGTAGTTGCAACAAAGACTGTATGGGCCAACCCTATTTACAATCTGGCTCACTACAGAAATTTGCCTTCTCCTGTCTATATACTTCCCTATTAGTAGTTCTATAAATATACCATATTAGTATCTATGAAACAAAAATCTCCATTACATTTTGTAAGAACTATCCATAGTAGATGATGACATAAAGAACAGTTACTTTCTGTCACATGGTACCTGCTGAATTGATTTTTTTCAATATTTGACACAAAGATATAGTTAGGTACTAGTAACTAAATGCAACCTTGTAAAGTACTACTAGAAATACCTCTGGGAAGGGAGAAAGGGCTCTTGAGCATGTCTTAAAATTACAGTGAAAAAAACCATTCTAACATATGTAACATGAAAATTTCATGTCAAATTAATGTCTGATATTTCCTTGGTTCATTTTCTATACCTCTCATTCCTACACAATTATGTTTTGGTAAACAAAAACATGTAATGATTATCTGTCTTCCTCACATACCAGTGATATTTATTTGCTAGTGTATTTCCAAGAAAAATGAACTATAACAGGATTATCTTTTTTATATTTCCCCATCAAAGGTTTGTAATATGATTGAAATGATTTGTGTGTAAGCCTTGCTTTCAGACTGAGGATGTATGTAATTGTATGAAAGAACTTCATGCATTCCAAGGTGAAACTTTTGGAAGGGGATGGACTGTAGGGGCTAGAGCTGACTTTCTGATAGGAGACAGGGTTTGGTCCAAAGAGGCAGTGGGGCTGTGGCCTGCAAAGGTTCAGTTCCCTACAGAGAACCATGCTTCATTCTCTGCCTCCTGGTCAAGGTGCCCCTCTGCCAGGCTGTCAGGTCCAAGTCAGCCAACCATGCACTTAAACCTTTATAAACCTCTACAATCCTTTCCTTCTTTAAACTGTGGATGTTGGATTTGTGTCTCAATGACAAAGTGACTAATACTGTATTTTAGGAAACTAAATTCTGCTTTCTTATTCATATTTTTTAACAAAATAAATCTGTGTATTGGATATCTACTACAAGATACACTCATAAATTATAATTATTTATATAGATAACTTTACCAATTTAAAATGGATAGTCAATTGCTTTTCGGCCTTTTGGCTAAGATCAAGTGTTAAAATGGATAGTCACTTTAATGGTATAACTCCCATCTTCAATAATTCCCAAGAAACAATCAAATGTGCTGTTTCACATGGAAAAATTTATCTGTTTAAAGATTTATCTGTTTAAAAAATCCACTATAAGCTACATAAATAGTAACCACCACCAATTTGTACTTATGGAAAACTCAGTAAAAGAGAATCAACAGATTTATTTTTATGTTTGTAAAATCAGTCTCTCACCTGCTTCAACAGAAATTAAGGATCATCTCTTACTATCATCACTTCAGTCATTTAGTTTTATTACCTAGGCCATGAATAATATTATTTGTAATTAAAATTTTAGATTGTTTTTCTAGTCCTATGGATTGAACTCAGGGAGTACGATCTACATCTTAGCCCTTTCAAAACTTTTATTTTGAGACAAGGTTTTGCTAAGTCTCAAGTTGGACCTTGAATTTGAGATCTTCCTGCCTCATTCTGCTAATTGTTAAATATATTTTTACATAGATAATTACACATATCCTTTTATGTTTTATGTATGAAATAATGACATAAGATACATTTACAAATGAAACCCTCAAGAAGCAACTCATTAAAGAAGTTTCTGGGAGCTAGATCCAGTCCGTATGCTGATCACTATACTGTCAGGAATTAAGTGTGCAAACGTTTTTGTTTCAGATTTACTGAGATACAAGTTATACATCATAAAATACATCTTTTTTAGGTATATAGCTGAAAAACTTAACAAACCTAGACAGTCACAAAACGACCATGACAAGCAAGGAGAATACTTCTCCATTCTCAAGGTTTCCTGCTCACAACCCCAGATGACCACTAACCTAAGTTCTATCCTTATAGTTTTGCATTTTTCAGAATGTCTAATATAGCCTAGGCCCCAGATTAGCTTCATGGGCAATGGACTATAAGAGCTGAAAAACTCTCACTCCCTAGTACAGCCATACTTTTGTCATTGTGTAATGGTCACACAATGACAAAATTGTGTATCAGTGTATTCTGCAGAACATAGCATACCATTAAACAATGCATGGCTATAAATGAAAATACATCATGTACATTTTTGAGTCTGGAATCTTAGGCTCAGTATCCATATTACTGCTACATCAGTTGTTCATTTCCATCATTACTAAGTAACACTCTACCACAGAGCTATACCATAATGTTTATCTACTCTACGTTTGATGATTTGATGGATTGAGTTGTTTCTGCTTTTAGGCAATTAAAAACAAAGCTGTTCTCAATATTTATATGCAAGTTTTTGTTTGTTTGTATTTATTTATTTATTTAGGTCTTCATTTTTCTAGAACAAATATCTCAGAAAAGAATTGCTGGATGGTTTGCAATAATTATTTTTAAGTAAATGAATAAAAGCCGTGTTTTAGTCTTTTTTTTTTTTTTTTTTTTTTTGTCGGAACCAGGAATTGAACTCAGGCCCTTGTGCTTGCCAGGGAAGCACTTATTCCACTGAGCCATCTCCCCAGCCCCAAAAGCCATGTTTTAGGTACAAGTCTGTCTTAGCTACTTTCTTATTGCTGGGACAAAACACCTGACACAAAGTTAAAGAAGGAAAGGTTTGTTTTCAGTCATGGTTTGTAGTGGCTCAAGTCCATAACCGGTTCGCTCCACAGCAGGGTGACACAGCGGAGGGGTATGTCAGAGAAGAAATGGTTCGTGGCAGGGCAGCAAATAAGAGCAGCCTGCCTGCCTCTCAGCTCTGTCATTGCGTCCTAGACAAGCGACAAGCGACATGGATGTGCTAGGTAAAGGGACGATGCTCATTCCAGGCAGCATGGAGCAGGGCAACGCAGAATCCATCAAGATGCAGTTTAACATCTATGAATTAACTATTTCTTTTCCTTTCTTTTTTGTATTTTAGGGAAGGGTCTACAGGGTGTTCAGGGTCTCACTACTAGATCAGTCTCATACTGACCTGCCAGTTTACAGCCTCCCAAGAGCTGGGATTAGAGGCGTGTGCCACCATGCCCAGTCTCAACTGCTGTCTCAGTGCACCCCAGAGGCGGGGCCAGCACAGCAGGCCCAGAGATCTAAGTCCTGGCCCCTGCATCTGCTTGCGGGTGCTTTAATCCACTGAGCTATTTGGTTGGCCCTCTGAATTACCTATTTCTAGAATTTACTACTGATAACTGCAAGAAACTTGGAATGCTTGTTGATCACCATTGTCCTTGCAACAGAAAGATTGTACAGTTTTATTTGCAAAGATTCTATACTTTTTGTGTTAAATTTAACCCTAAATGTTTAATTTCTTGGCATATGTTACGATTTTCCTTATGTGTTCAGAGGCAGAGCTTGTGGAAAGTAATTAGATTACAGAGGCGCTAACATCATAATCAGATTACCCTACTGATGAGTTCCTGAAGTGAACAGGCCAGTAAGAGGAGGGGCCTAGCTGAAGAAAGTTGGTTCCTGGGGCATGCTTTGGAAGGCTGTGTCTCTTCTTGGGTTCTTTCCTGCTCTCTACTTCCTGGCTGCTATAAGCTGAGCAGCTTCCTCCATAACGTGCTTCTGTCACGATGTCTCTGCCTCAGAGCTAGCCTACTACAGAATGAGAACTCTTAAACTGTGAGCTAAAAGAAACTTTTGTTCCTTTAAGTTGCCTATGTTAGGTATTTTGTCCTAGCAACAAAAGCTACCAGCCTATTAGATATTTACGTGAAATTGAAGGGAAAAAAGGCATATGTATTACCCTAAATTGATTACTTTATCTTCATATCCATTTTTAAAAAAAGGTCATACAGTATGTGAAAACAAGTTGAAAATTATATCATTTGTGATTTGAATCTCAGTCAAAGGTTGTACTTTTCTATATGTCCTTTTGGTAAGCTACTGAGCCTCTTCTCAGAAATGGAGATTTTAAAAGGAGAACATTTATTTTATAATAATACATTTTAGAGTTACATGACATAAAGTAAATGGCTTCCTTCTAGTAACTAGCATTTGCCTCATTATTATTTTATATTTTATTTGTCTTCATATTATGAGTTTTCAACATGTTCATGCAAAACAAATTTAGTAGAAGATTAATATAGGTAACTGAACTTTCTACAAAACCAGTGTTTTTTGAGAATATAAATTTCACTTACCTTATAATGTAATCATCTTTCTCTTCATATGATTTATTTTGTGTTGAAAAAGGCCTAGATTGTACCTCTTGCTGATCTCTCTAGTTCAATGAGTAAAGATAAGTCAAATGTAACACAGAAAATAAAACTAAGAACTACCCAAATATCTTTCATAACATTAATCATTTCAGTTTTCCAGGTTTTGTAACATGAAAACAGAATGTGAAAGGTGATAGTATAAAAGCAAGGCCTTTTATATTACAGCTTCACTTTTCATTTGTTCTAGGGTAAGAAAGGCAGTAGTACAAAGGGAAAGATAAAAGAATGCAGAGGCCCTGTTAAGATTTCCAATCCGTATTCCCCCACTAGAGTCTTCTATCATTATCTAGCATACAATAAAAATTAGGAAGAGACAAGAATTTTTTTTAAAAAAATCCAACTACTATGAAAGAAAACATCTCAAGTCAGGTAAAAATCTCTGTTGTGAATACCATGAAGATGCTAAAAATCAATTATCAGATGTAAAAGCTTTGGCAAAGATGTATCAAGAAAGCAAAGCAGATGAATAGGTTCTATAACTCCAAGTTGTATTCACTAGTCAGTTTCTGGGTGGGACAGTAAGGCCTTTGCTCTTTTTCAGTCCTTCTCAGTTTTTCTCTTTGCTTTCTTTTGGAAGAAAAGACAGTCTCTTTAGGTGACTCTACAGATGAATCTCTCATTGTACTATAAAGTGCGGTTCTTCTGTATAAATATTTTCTTGCTCTGACCCAGCAAAACTAAAAGTAGAATACAAATATTTGTTTCTAGTTAACAAAAAAAAGGAAGTTTATTTTGGAGATAGGGTCTCTGTATAATTCAGGCTGACCTTGCGCTGGCAGTAATCCTCCCGCCTCAGCCTCCTTAGTGCTGGAATTACAGGTGTATGCCACCACACCTGGCTACTAAAATATTTAATTAAATATACAACTAGCAAATCTGTAAATATTATCTAAATATATTACTTGAAGTATTATCTATGACACATTTCTTATTCTTAAATTAACAAATAATTATTTGTAAAAGGCATTAAAATATTGCTAGATTTCTTTCCCTGCCTCCATCAATTCCATTTTGAGGAGAAGGTAGATTAAAGGAAGACTTAATTACACCAGGGTAAGAACTGGTAAGCTTTAATGCATCCACTTGATTCCTCCAAAGAAGGCTATTCTACCTTATATACAATTAAAATTGCAAATGCTGACATGTAGAGAGGGATGTTTAAGCAGGAACATCTAATCTAGTACCAGAATGAAGAACAGTATTCTTACACAAAACCTTGCAATGTTGCTCCTGACCAAAAATGTGGTTGTATTCTAGCCCTAAGAATATGAATTAGATTCAACCACACAGTTTAAGAAACAAATTATCATTTGAATATCAATCATGACTGTTATCATTTATTCAACTTTCATGCAGAGGCAATTTGATTTCTATCCCTATTAAATTATCCGTGTTAATTCTATGAGCTACTCTCAAATATTAATCTTTTGGTACCAGAAAACATTGTTATGTATCAATTTTGTTATATTACTGCAACACCTAAATGCAAAACACTCTTTCAGTGGCATTTAGAAAATACATGCTTAGCAAACTAGATAGTTACATATACATATAGCTATACCTCTGCATGTATATTCAAGCTAAGTTTGTGATGATTCATTGAGCTGAACATTTATGCCTTGAGTACATTGTTGAGTATATGCTATATATCAAATTAAAAAGTTAAAAAAAATAACACTTATGTGGAATTATTATTAATTATTCATTTACTTACTATTGCTTCCTCAGCTTGTTGAATGAGATCAGCTGTTTTTGCTTCTAATTCTGCATTTAAACGCCTAAAAGTAGAAAATTAATAATTGTGTTATAATGAAATCCTAAAAAAAAAAACTTCCAGCAATTACATATTACAAAATAGCCTAAGCAACAAACACTAAAATATATGTACATATAATACTCTTACTCAAAAATAAACCAGCTATGAGAACATAGCTCCACATGCCCATGGTTCTTCCTTCTTTGTGGTAGGAAGACCAACAATGTAAGTACTGGGCTTCCTGTGGGCTATTATTCACTTCAAGTGGAATAACTTATCTGACTAATAAATCAGGAAGGGTAAACTGGGTGAATTCTACAGAGTCCCACTTTTCATCATCTTGGGGTGATTTATCTGCACAGAACAGAAATTCTAGTCTTGCTGCAGACACAGCCCTTGTCAGCACTGGTGACTGGGGAGCTAACATGGGGTTTTGTGAGCAAATGGGGGCTTGCAACTCAACTAATTATTTCATTATCAGCTTCATTAGAAATAAAGGAGGTTACTTTAACTTCCATTTGCCAGTCTCCTTGTATTCTAAAAAAAACAGTAATACCACTCAGTTGGACTTATCAAACACTATAAGAATGACAGTACCATTGAAGGGTTTGTTTCTTTTTGGTGCCAAGAATCAAACTCAGGACCTCTGCACTGCTAAGCTATATCCCCAGCCTGAAGGGGAATTGTTTTTAAAGAAAATATTGTTCATAATCCTAACTACCACGATCTAATTACTTTTATTTTTGATACTCCCTTTCAATTTTCATTTACAGTACATATACAATTTTGTATTGTTTCCACAGAAAAAGGGCAGGAACATGTTTATCTCTATATAATCTTCATAATAAGCATTTTACTCCCATAATATTCTAATGAATTAACATTAGAACAACATACTAAACTCTGTTCTTATTTTTAGTTCAAGTTCTCTTTTCATTTTTTTAAAGATGAATACTAAACATCTTCAAAACCATGTAACTTTCTTTTACTGAGAGGTAAAGTCCACATTTATGGACTATATAGGCTCTACTGAAGTCATATGAAAGATATGCTGAGGAACCTGTTTTTCTTAGATGTGTGATTCAGGAGTAACACATCCACATCCTCAGGAAAAGAAAGGAGTTAAGCCATCTTTCTGAAAAGAGTCTAATGTTTTAAGAAATACTTGCACTATCTTATGGTTTCTAGGTCAAACCTAAAGTTGTACTTACAACATTATTTTTCAAGTTTTTCTAGATCAGGAGAACTTAAAGCTTTAAATCTACACAACTGACAACTGATAACTATTATTTCAAATCCATGAGAATGTGAGATAAAGTGCAGTAAAGGAAATATTGCTTAACTCAGACTTAGGAAGGGGAAATGCAGTGAAAGTCTCACCTAGCAACGATAAACTCAAAACTTTATGGGATATTTCTCATGCAGAGTACATGGAACTCTCTTAGAAAGAGAAAAACTTGCTAAGGATTACTTCACTACAATTTATAAATCACATAAAGAAGCAAGTAACAAAAAGGAGACACTCAACAGATGCAAAAGAAAAAAAAAAAAAAAAACGCTGCACAAGCTGTGGTCTCAACTCTCAGTACCATACACATTCACAAGAGTTAAATTTGCACAGTGGAACAGAGACTATAACAATCTAAAAAAGACAATTTAATTCGAACTTTATCTTGAAAAAAAAAAAAAAAAAAAAAAAAAAAAAAAAAAAAAAAAAAAAAAAAAAAAAAAAAAAAAAAAAAAAAAAAAAAAAAAAAAAAAAAAAAAAAAAAAAAAAAAAAAAAAAAAAAAAAAAAAAAAAAAAGCAAAATAAGGAAGGCCCAGATAGTTTTACAAAAGAACACTGAGTTGCTGGGAAAAAACTAAATAGAAATTATATAAATAAAAATAAAAAACAATGGAGCTGGGAGATAGTGTGGCAGCATACGGATAATATGGTTCTCAAAACCAGAAAGAAAAGAACTAGGAAAAAAATGTAACACCAACCTTACTTTTGCTAACCCCAGAAAAACATACTATTATAGCAATCAAATCCAGCAGTGTGTAAAGGAAAATAAGAAACAGCATTTTTAGGATGATATGTTAAAATATCAAAACAGAAGAAAATACTAGCTTTTAAAAATTAATTTGGAAACAATTTGGGAGAAAAATATTCTTACTGATTTATCTCTCATTCAAATTAGGAACTGATGTAAAAATAGTTTTTGCATGTGATTAAAAGGAATGTATGAAAACCCTAGAGCAAATCTCAAATATACTGATAATTAAACATAGGCTCTTCAATATTACACCAGGTGAAGTGGAATATGCCTGTAATCCCAGCACTTTGGGAAGCTGAGGCAGACAGATCAAAAGTTGAAGCCCACCTTGGGCAGCTTAGTGATTTATCAAAACCCTGTCCTAAAATTTAAAAGGCTGGGACAAAGCTTAGTGAAAAGGCACTTGGTACCTTTTCACCCAGAAAAATTTAGACAAGAAAACTTAAGACTTTCCACTCCATATTGCACTGTCCTAAGCAGAGAAAAAATGACCCTGAGTGAGAAATAACAAAGGAACAGAACTATTATGATTTGTATGTCTGTCCTCATAAAAAGTCCAAAAGGAACTCTACAGAATGAGAGTTCGGTGGGCTGAAGATCTTCATCTATTTTAGATGCAGCTCAAGATGTCGTCAATAATGTTCCTACACATGTAACCTACTAAAAATCTACCCACAGCAATCAACGATGTAAGGCACTTGGAAACAATATACACGTGTATGCAATAAAAAAAAACATAAAGGAACTAAAAGACCTCTGTAAATGTTGGTGTGTAAATACTGAAAGGAAGACTCAATGGCATACACACAAAAATTAATATAGAAATCCAATGCAATTGGGATTTATGGGGAGCTTGCCCTACCAGTTAGCGCTTATCTTAGCATTTCGTTCTCTGGTATTATAACAGGAGCACGACGCTTGGAGCATCTATCAGTTTGAGTGACTGGAATCTGCTTTCGTCTCTCAAATAGTGGTCATTTCCTCTGTCTATGGGAAGAACTGCAGCCGATGACTGAGTTTCTTGGGAAATGCTGTGTTACACTAACTGATGGAATATCCCAGTATCCTTAATAGTAACGTAAATGTGAGCTCACACTCTTGCCTACGAGGATGGCAACTGTACTCTTCTGCATGGTACAGGGCATTGTAGAAGGGTGAGGGAGACCGAGAAGTTACTCAGTTCATGTGCCTCAGATTTGTATACCTCAGAGTACAGGTAACAGAGTAATAACTGGCCACTTCTACTACTCAAATGTACTAGAATAGAACACAGACCACGTAATTCTATGTTTAACTCTCGTCAGATTGTTTCCTAATTTTTAAATTACCTACTTTATTTTAAATTAAAGAAATGGTATTTAATGTTGGGGTTGTTTTTTTTGTTGTTGTTGTTGTTGTTGTTTTACCTTTGTGTAAGAGTTTACAAGATGGCAAATACCCTAGTGGGACTTATACTCCAGTGGAGGCAGAAAAAAAAAAGTAAGTAAGTGAACTTACTGCAACAAATTACGCTAACTGCAAAAACGTAATGAGAAAAGAAAAGGCGGGAAAAGGGAAAGGAATGATAAAAGGATTGGCAGGAGTCAGACACTGGTTTTAAGCAACTCAATCAAATTAAGAGACCGATGCTCTCTGAAAACGGAACGGGAACGAAACATGGACAATTTTTCATCTTCTTGTTTTCAGGATAGCTGTAGGGATGGATCCTGAAGATAGACGGGGAGGGGAAGTCGTCCTAACTCTAGCACTAACGTGCTTCTCTGCCCTCCCTGAGAAACGTGGTTTCAATTTGGAAAACAAGGCTAAAAGAAATTCATGTAAGATCAACTCTGGGAACCTGCAAAAAAGGAGATGCTTCAGACGCCAGCTGTCCATAGGATGAACCCTCTGGGTTTCTGAGGCCAAGGACGGCGGACCCAGAAGAGGGCAGGCTAGGGAGGCAGCGCGGTTCCGAGGTCCCAGAGGTCCCGGGAGGACGCTCCTGGGGGGCCTCAGGAGGGAGAAGCCGAGGTTCTTACTTATATTCCTGCTCCTGGGCGAGAAGATCCAGCGACGGGAGTGGTGTCCCTGGGACGCTGCGTCTCTGTAAAAGTGAGAGATCTAGGGTTAGTCAGACCGAAGTTCACAGAAGCTGGTTCTGGCCGGGAGTCCGGGATGGAACTAACCCTAAACCCAAAACTTTGATTCGCCATCTTTTGCCACAGCGACGCGGTTACCCAGGCAACGACACGTTTTCTCGCGAGATCGCAGCTTCCCGACTTGGCTTCAGAGCCGTTGGGCGTGACCACCTTGCCCAAGTCTGCGCTTTTCCAGGAGCTTGAGGCCAGATGAGTGGTGTGACCTTGCCAGTGAAGGAAGACTTTCAACCCAGGACAGGTCTCTCTCAACTCAGTGAAAGCGAGTCTAGCAAGACATTACTCTATTGTGACTTTCAGCTAATCATTTTAAGTGCACTATTGAATAGAATTGTAACGTTTTGATTTCTAATTTTTAAACTTTTTCCATAATCTTTATGTGATACTGGAATTAAATCCCAATCTTCAGAATAAGCAAGTCACCCCCATTTTGTTTGTTTGTTTGTTTGTTATTTTAATTTTGAGACAAGAACAGTGAAGGTGCTGAATTTGCTCAGGCTGGGCTCAGGCATGCCACCTTCATGCCTCAGCCTCTTACAAGCCTGAGCTACCACACCCAGGCATGATTTTCAGCATGGTTAAGAGCCCAGGCTCTCCGCTCATCCCTGCTTCATATCCTGATTTTGTCACTAAGTAGTTGCATAAGTATAGTCTCTCTTATCTCAGCTACTTTATCTGTAAAACAGGAATGGGAGTGGTGCTCACCTCATGTAGTATTCAAGAATGAAGGAATTCATGCTTCAGATTGTGCCTACAGCACAGATAAGCCAACAATTCCAATTGTTGTAGGACAAAATAGGAAGTTACGAAATAAACCTTCACATTTACAGTGAACCGATCTTCCTGCAAGGATATCAACAGCATTCAATGAGAAAAGAATACTCTAAACAAACGGGAGACAACTACATATTCACATACAGAAAAATTAAATTGGGCCCTTGCCTCACATCATATACAAATGTTAACTCAAGACAGACAAAAGACCTAAAGTACTGAACTAAATACAGAACTGTTCAAAGAAACCATACGTGTACATCTTTAGGTGCTGGCTTTTTTGCTATAACACCTAAAGTAAAAATAGAAAAACAACACATCACTGAAATTTAAAACTTTCTGTTTCAAAAGATATAAAGTAAACAAAAAAAGAGAAAATTGTAAATATTTGTTAAGGGACCTGTATCTGGAATTACTGAGATACAAAAATAAAAGAAGAAAAACAATTTTAAAAATGGAGAAAGGATGTTAAATAGGCATTTGCCAAAGAAGATATATGCAAATAACTAAAAATGTCATTATTTATTATAACTTCACATAATCATTTTCCAGGAAAATGAAAACAGCACAATGAGAGATTTCATACTCACTAGGATGACTATAATAAATAGATAATGGTGAGGAAAGGATTTGGAGAAATTTAAAGCCTCATATGCTATACTGGAGTGTAAGAACTTGCACAGCCATTGGGGAAAACACTCTGTCCGTTCTTTAAAAAATTATTCACATAACTACTCCATGACCCAGCATCCCATCTCTAAATATATGCATAAAGAAAATTAGAACAAGTCAAAAATATGTCAAAAAACTGAGTTACCCCAATTATCGTAAACTGTTTAATGGGTAAGTAATACATTAATATGATGGAATATTATGAAGCAGAAATAAGGAATGAAACACCAATACCTGCTATAATATGGATAAAATTTGAAAACATGCTGTGAAAGAGGCTATTTACAAAAGGCAACATAAACTAGTTCATTCCTATATAACAAGGTATATGAAATGTTCAGAACAGGAAAATCCATCGATAGAAGAAATAGATTAGTGGTTTTCAAGATCTGACAAATGGTGGGAGATTAAGGGGTTGAATTTTTATAGTATAATAAAAGCATTTATAATTTTACTGCAATGATGGTTGCACAACTTAATATACTAAAAGCTAATGAATTGTACTCTTTATGTGGGGGAGGAGTAGGCAGGCAAAAAAAACCATTGGAACTGTTAAAACATTAAAAAATATATTGAAAGTCAAGGAACAGAAAGGTAGACCATGTGAATATTAATAAAATAAAGTTGGAATATTTCCATAAATTTCAAACAAAAATGACTAGAATTATTAGAGACAAAGAAGAGCACTACATACAAATAAAAAGATCAACGTTTTTAGGGAGACACACTAATCTTTAGTGTATAAGAATATAAAAGTAGGGGTGGGGAAATAGCTCTGAGGTCTAAGCACCTGCCTGGCAAGTGCAAGCAGCCAGGTTCAATCCCCCATGCCACCTGTCATGGTGGCTCCTAGAACCCTGAGTGAACCATGCCAACCACTGAAACAAGATGTGGTGGTGCATGCCTGTAATCCCTGTGCTAAGGAGGCTGAAACAGGTGGATCACTGTGAATCTGAGCTGTGTAGTGTGACCCTGTAGGAAATAAATAAGTAAATAGAACCTAACACTAAAATGTCAAAATATAAGAAGCAAAAACTAGTAGTACTGCAAGGAAAAATGCACTGTTACATATGGAGACAAGCACGACTCTTTCAGTAATTGATAGCTCAAGGAACAGAAAAATATGTTATTTGCCTTAAACAGCACTAGCAAACAACTTAATACAGAAGTCATTAATCCTCAGAATAGTCCACCTAACTTCAAGAACATATCATCCTTTCCACTTTCTGAAGCAGTTCTGAAAATTTAGTTTTGTGAATATCGTTAGCTGCACTGCTGTGGCTGCCTTGACGTCCTGAATGATCATTTGGACTCTGGGGAAGAACCACAAAACACGTGGTGCCATGTCCAGTGAATGAGACACACCATCATATTTTCATGGGTTTGCCTTTTTGTTGGATGGCACTCTATAGCAACATTCACTGCACTTTTAAAAATCGCATCTTGTAAAAGATTAACTTTCTTGCTTCAAAAAGTGGCAAGAATGATGACATAAGAAAGTCTGAAATGAGGGGAAGAAGTTTGAGGGGAATTAATGACAATGTGCCCTTTGCTGTTCGTAAATTTTTATAAACTTAAGCACTCTCTGTATCTTCTGCTCATGCTTTTATGTATATTTTACCCTAATTAGAATTCAATAGAAAAGAATTTTACGAAAGCACTTGACCTGTTCCTCCTAAATATATCAGGTCCATCTCAGAAACTGAGAAACAGCCAGAGGAGACAACATAACTCACTGTAATGTGGCACCCTACAAAGAATCCTAGAACTGAAGTGAAAACCTAAATAAACTACAGAATTTTATTAATAATGTATCAATAATAACTAATTAATTATAAGAAATGTAGCCATATTAACATAAGATGTTAAGATAGGGGAAATAAATAGAAACACTTTGTACCATGTTCTCAGTTTTTCTGCAAATCTAAAACTATTACAAAAATACTGTTTTTAAAACATAAGCTAGAAAGGACATATGCTCAAACACCATGAAGAGCTAGGTGATATGGGTCAATCCCTATTTGTGTAACAACTGGGTAATAAAATGGCCCTTACAGGCTGGGAGACAGCTGCAGTCTAAGCACCTGCCTGGTAAGTGCAAGGTCCCAGATTCCTTCCCTAGTACCACATGCCGGGCAGACCCTGGAACCCCAGCTGTGCCATGCTTTAAAGGCTACAAAAATCAGGTGTGGTGGTGCCGGCCTGTGAGCTCAGTGCTGGGGAGGCTGAGACAGGAGGATCACTATGAGTCCAACCTGTGAAGCAGGACCCTGTACCAAATAAATAAATAAATAAATAAATAAATAAATAAATTTATTTTTAAAGACCCTATTATATCCAGTACTGAATTTGAGGGGAGTAGGAAAAATATCCCTGTGACCTCCTGACATCTCCCCTTCAAGATCTCCACCTGCCAAGTAAACAAAAGTGGAGGTAGATAACTAAGAATAAAAAGGTTAACCTGAGAAAATGCACATGAAAGAACTATGTTCAGAAAACAAGGCTTACATTGGTAACAACACGGAGGAGCTCAACTTGAGACTCTTTTTCTAAACTTAAAACTGAAAGAGCCTGAAGTAGTTCCAGTTGGACTCCCCTAGTCTACTGGAAGAAAAATCAGAACAATTTTTTTAAAACTTAGACCTTCACAAAATTCAAATGTTAAAAATTTATTAGCTATAAAATCCAGTAGAGCTATTTAGAAAGTATTTAAAGAAATGAGAATAGAATTATGGTGATAGTCAACTTACAAGAGACTATCAAGAATGACTGAATATGCATGACACTAATCAAATGAAATTTTTATATAAAAATATGTTAAAATGAAAAGACTTAGTAGATTGAGTTACAAGTTAGATACAGATAATTAATAAACCATAAAATAGCTGAGAAAATTATCCAGATTAAAGAATAAGGAATTAGGAAATAATGAAAAAAAATATTAAATAATATAGATGTTAGTGTGAGAATTTTCGTTTTATACAAAAATCAGATTCCTAGGGGACAGATTTTAAAAATTAAGGAGTTCTGATAAAATTAACAGCTTAGAATTTAGGAAAAAATAAATGCTTATATTTAAGAAGTACAGTGTAGTATGAAAATATAACTTTACAAACCTACTCCTATTCAAAACTTTTAACATTTTTATTTTATTAACATATGTTTCCACATTATGAGAGCAGTTAGATCAGAGAGAAATGAAAGAAATAAGGATAGGGAAGGAAGAAGTTAAATTATCATTATTCACAGATGAAATAATACTCTATATACAAGGCCCAGAAAACTCCCAATGAAAGACTTTTTGATTTAATAACCAAATTGTTGCATGGATAGACACAAGCCAATACTCAAAAATCAAGATCACTCTTATATACATACAAAAAACTTAGTGAAAGAGAAATTAGGGAAAAATATAACCTGCACAATAGCATCCAAAATATGTAAGTATTTAATAATAATCTAACAAAAGAAGTAAAAGATTTGTATATTGAAAATTACACAACTCTGAAAAAGAGACCAAAGATGGAGTTATATCCTTTGCACATGGACAGGAAGAAACAGCATAGTGAAAATGGCTATACTCCCAAAATTGGTATACAGATATAATGCAATCACAATCAAAATACCATTAGTGTACCTCACAGAATTAGATAAAACATCCTGAAATTCATCTGGAAGCAGAGGAGAACTAGAACAGCAAAAGCAATCCTGGGCAACAAAGGGAAAGTAGAAGGCATCACAGTCCGTAACTTGAAATTATACTACAAATCTGTGATAAAACACCATGGTACTGGAAAAAAAATAATAAAACAGCCCTGAGAACTAGTGCAACAGAATAGAATGTGGACACAACTACAAACACACCTAGCTGCTTCTTTGGCAAAACAGACAAACATGTTCACTAAAAGAAAGCCTCTTTCATAAAGGATGCTATAAAACCTGGTTCTCCATATGGGAAAGGCGAAAACTAGATCTATGCCTATTACAATACATTAAAGTAAAGTTAAAATTGATTAAAGATCTAAATATTAAAAGAATAACTAAATCTATGGAAAGAGAAAGTAGGTAAAAATCTTGAACACAGGTATAGGCAGAGACTCCTTCAGAAAACCCAAACTGCACAGAAAACACTTCAAAGAATCAATAACTGATGTCTCACCCTACTAAAAAGCTTTTTGCACATCAAAAGAAGTCATCAATAGAGTGAAAAGGTGACTCACAGAGTATGAAAAAAATTTTAGCTAACAGTACCTCAAAGGACTTATATGTAAAACATATAAAGAGTTGAAAAAATCAGACTTCCTAAATTCAAGACCAAATCTAAAAATTGAAATCTGAGATAAATACTTCTCAAATGAAGAAATACAGACTTGCAGCTGCCCACGTGCCACCAGTGAGAGCCCTGGAGAGCAAAACTCAGGCACCCACATGAGTGAGACTCACGACTGTGCCCCCATGACCCCTGCAACTCCCTGGAGAGCACGCCTCCAAGCCCCACAAGCAAGTAAGAACTTTTGTGACTCTTCTGGGCCCCAAACCAGCCCAGGACAGGACAGAGTGTGTGTGAGAGCTTCTGCACTCCCTGGTGTTCCCTGGGCTAGTGGCACAACAGAGAGGCAGCACAGAGTCACTGTTGTGCCAGAAGGTCTACAGCAAAAAGGAGCTGAACACAACAGCTAGATCCAAGCCAGGCATAACTGGATAATTTCAAACTTCATAGATCTGCACCCAAATCTCATTATGTGCTAAGGTTACAACACCACCAAAGCTCTACACTGAAGGTAAGAGGTCAGTGCTATAGAAAATGACAAAGACAAGGAGAAAAATGCAATGTCAGGCCTCAAGCCCACACATGATAAGTGCAGTGGATACTGGCTCTGCTGAAATGAATGAATTAACATCGGAAGAAAAGAAACAACATCAGAAAGTTATAGAGAAATGCAGAACAGAATTAATGCCTGAATTAAAAAAATTTTTGAATATATAGATTCTGAAGTAAAGAATCTAATGCAGAAACATAGGGGGGGAAATCCAATGCCCACCCAGAACAAGTGAAGAGAACATAAATTCAGCTGAAACGTATGAATAAACTACACGTCAAGCAAAGAAACAATAGCAGAAAGGTAAGCAGGAAGTCAGAGCAGAAATAATTTCTGAAATAAAAAAATAAATCTTTGAAATCATAGCATCTGAAGTAAAGAATCAAATACGGACATAAAAAGAGGAAACCCAAGTTGGAAACAACTCTGTAGTAAAAGAATTAATAGCTACCTCTAAAGAAGACATTGAAAAAAATAGAGATTAGAAATATGACGGATTCCTTGAATGAGCAATACAGGAAAGAAATAGATCACATGAAGCAGAGGCAAAAAGATATAGAAGAACTCAAACTCTCAATCACAAGTCTACAAAATCGTTTGAGCGAATGCAAAAGAGTTTCAGATCTTGTAGATGCTGGTGCAGCTAGTGAAAAAGTGAGAAAGGATCTCTTAGAAACAACAAGGAAGCAGGAAAAAATAATCCATCACCTGCACGATGATGCCAAGATGAACAATGTGAGACTAACATGCATCAATGAGAAAGATGGAGTCAGTACAAATGATACAAAAAAAATATAGGCAGAAGTAACAGCAGAAAACTCCCCAAATATGAGGAAACAATCTGACATTCAGTTAACTGAAGCATACAGAACGCCAAATAATTTAAACCAAACTAAAAACACACCAAGACATATAATAGTCAAGATCCCAGAAATCCAGCACAAGAATAATATACTTATACTGAAAGCTGCTAGAGAGAAGAAACAGATCATATTCAAAGGAACACCCATAAGAATTGCAGCTGATTTCTCTACACAGACTATGAAGGCAAGGAGAGCATGGAGCAGAGTTCTTCAAGTCCTTTAGGAAAAAAAATTCCAGCCCAAACTATTATACTCTTCAAAACTCTCAAGTTTGATGGAGAAGTGAAATACTTTCATGACAAAGAGCAACTAAAGAATTTCATGATGACAAAGCCATCCTTATACAGGCTACTGAAAGATACTCTAGAGAGGGACCACAATGACCAGAAATCCATCAATGAGAACAGAAGGAACCCACTAAACAGAATAAAAAACTAAGCATGGGACAAAAAGAACTAAACAACAAGTATATAACATGACAATCATAAGTCAACACATTTCAATGTAAATGGACTCAATTCACCAATTAAAAGAAATAGACGGGCACAGTGAATTAGGAAACAAAACACAGGGCTGGCGGTATAGCTCAGCAGACTAAGCGCTTGCTTAGGTAAGTGCTGGGACAAGTGTTGGATCCTTGGTTCCCCAAGCCGCGCCAGCCCCGCCTTCAGGTGCGCTGAGCCAGGGATGCAGTCTGGGAGTGGTGGTGCGCGCCTGTAATCCCCCCACGTGGGAGGCAAAAAGCAGGAAGATCACTATGAATGTGGGCTGCATGCATAGTGAGACCCTGCACCAAAAAAACAGAAAAAAAAAAAAAAAAGGAAACAAAATGCAACAATGTGCTGTATACAAGAAACACACTTAACTCAAAAGGACATTCATAGGCTTAAAGTCAAGGATTAAAAGCAATACTACATGCCCCAGCACCTCAGAAAAAATCAGGGGTAGCAATTCTATTCTCAGACAGTCTCAACTTCAAAACAAGAAGGATCAAAGAAAATAAAGAAGGCCACTATATACTGGTTAGAGGAAAAATTCAAGAGGAAGAGGTAACACTCATAAATATCTATGCACCAAACACGGGAGCACCCAACACAAGACATATCTTAATGGATTTAAAAAATCTAGTATTTAAGACCACATTCTTAACAGGAGGTCTTAACACCCACTTATCTCAAAAAGATAGGTCAACCAGACAAAAAATTAGCAAAGAAGTAGCAGAACTGAACCAGAGCTTGGAACAAATGGACTACGTGGATATATACAGAGTGTTCCACCCAACCACAGCTGAATACACCTGTTTTTCAGCTGCACATGGGTCATTTTCTAAAATAGACAACATCCTACTCCATAGGTCACGCTGAAGTATATGCAAGAAAAAAGAACTTATCCCATACAAATTGTCTGACCACAGCGCAATGAAACTGGAAATAAATGACTAAACAAACCAGAAAAAAACCACTAAATACATGAAAATTAAACAACACCCTTCTCAGCAAACAATGGATCACAGATGAAATTAAACAAGAAATTCTACAATATCTACAATTAAAGGAATATTCAACCACAACTTATCAGAATTTATGGGATGTGATGAAAGCAGTTCTCAGAGGGAAAAATCGTAGCTATGAACTCACACATTAGGAAAACAGAACTGGAACAAATGAACACTCTAATGCTGCACCTCTGACATCTAGAAAAGGAAGACAAACTAAATCCAGTGTGCAAAGAGGGGAAGAAATCATAAGATTAGAGCAGAAATTAATTCAATTGAGATAAAGAAAACAGTTCAAAGAATCAGTGAATCAAAAAGCTGGTTCTTTGGAAGACTAAATAAAATCAATAAGCCCCTAGCTAACCTCATCAAAAAGAGGAAAGAAAAAATGCAAATACAAGTGATAAAAAATGAAAAGGGTGTAATCACCACAGACCCAGTGGAAATTCAGGAGATTGTCAATAGCTACTCTGAGAATCTTTACACTCACAGAATAGAAGACACAAAAGAAATGGACAGATTCCTCAAAAGGTACAAATTACCAAAACTGAATCAAGAAGATAGAACAACTCTCAATAACCCAGTAATAGCCAATGAAATATGAAATGGAATAAAAAGCCTGCCGACAAAGAAAAGTCCAGTTCCTGATGGACTCACAGCTGAATTCTACAATAAATTTATAGAAAAATATAATCCCTATACTACTCAAACTCTTCAATGAAATTGAAAAGGAAGCAGTCCTCCCAAAATCATTCCCAGAGGCAAGTATTACACTGATTCCAAAACCAGAGAAAGACACAACGAAAAAAGAGAACTACAGGCCAATCTTCCTCATGAACATAGATGTAAAAATTCTAAATAAAATCCTAGCAAATAGACTACAGCAAATCATCAAGAAGATCATACACCATGACCAGGTAGGATTCATCCCAGGGATGCAAGGATAGTGCAGTATTCAAAAATCTATAAATGCAATACACTATATTAATAGACTGAAATCTAAAACCCACATGATCATCTCAACTGATGCAGAAAAAGCTTTTGACAAAGTCCAACACTCATTCATGTTCAAAGTCCCACAGAAAATTGGAATACAAGGCCTCTCCTTCAATTTCATAAAAGCCATCTATGACAACCCAATGGTTAATATAATTCTAAACGGAAAAACTGAAATCTTTTACTCTTAGATCTGGTACAAGACAAGGAATGTCCTCTATCACCCCTCCTATTCAATATAGTTTTGGAATCATTAGCAACAGCCATTAGACAAGAGGGAGAAATGAAAGAATAAGAATAGATAAAGAAGAAGTTAAATTATCACTATTTACAGATGACATGATACTTTACTTGGAAGACCAAAAGCTTGACCAAGAAGCTACTGGATTTGACACACAAATTCAGTACCATAGCAGGATACAAAGTCAGTACTCAAAAGTGAATAGTATTCCTCGACACAGATAACAAACACACTGAGAGAGACTATGGAAACAATGCCTTTTACAATACCACCACAGAAAATGAAATTCCTTGGAATTCACTTAACCAAAGAATTCAAATATCTTTTCACATAAAATTACAGTACCTTAAGAAAGGAGATTGTAGAGGATTTCAGAAAATGGAAAGATATTCCCTGCTCCTGGATAGGAAGAACCAACATTGTGAAGATGGCCATACTACCAAAACTGTTGTACAGATTTAAAACAATCCCTATCAAACTGCCACCAACATGAAGATGCAGAGGCCTCTAGGAACACACTCAGCCACCTGGTCTTTGACAAAGGAGCCAAACAAGCTTACTGGAAGAAAGATAGCCTCTTTAACAAATGGTGCTGGAAAAGCTGGCTCTCTACATGCTTAAAACTAAAACTTGACCCTTCTCTTCACCTTCCTTGATTTCCAGTTTCTGTCATTGTTGATACTATTTGGCTAAGCTCATGTTAGGGCATATGGGGTTTACTTTAATTGAGTTCACTATGCATCTTTATTCCTCTCATTTCCCCTTCCCCTCCTCCTCACCCTACACCCTTGTTCTTTTGAACCACTTCCCTATTGAAAAAGGTCTCTCCTTGTCCCTTGCTATTCATCTTTTTTTTATTTTCTTTGTTTTTATTTTGTCTCAATAAAATAAGAAATAGTATATAATGTTTAAGTTTGTGTGTCTGGTTTGTTTCACTTAACATTATAATTTCCAGACGCATCAATTTTCCTACAAATATCTCAAATGTGTCATTCTTTATAGCTGAACAATATTTCATAATATATAAATGTCACATCATCTCTATCCATTCATCCACTAATGTGTATACAGTCTTCTTCCAGGATTTTGTTATTGCAAATTTTGCTGCTATAAACATTGTATGGATGTATCACTGTTCTATGATGACTTAAGCTTTTTGGATCTGGGTTGTTACAGGCTGATCAGAGCTGCAAGAACAACAACAGAAAGACTGGATGTAATTTTCTCTAGTGGTCTCAGAAGTCTTGTCTGTCTTAGCCCCAAACTGAGCAAGCACAGCATATCTATTGAGAAGCTTAGAAAATACAAACTATTGACAAAGGGCAAAGTACAAGAAGCCCTCTAAATCACAAGATATGATCAGTCACATACTGCAGTTATCTTAAGACTTTAAAGACTTTCTTAAGAAAGTTCTGAGAGAACAAATAGGATTGTTCTTCCCTGAGAGTTTGCCACCAGCTAAAATACCCTCTTCTTTGTTTTCCCCAAGCTTCTTCCTCAGAGATCTGTCATGAATCATGCAGCACTGGACCATATGGAATTTCTGATTTCAGTTCTTTGAGAAAACTCCCTACTAATTTCCATAATGGTTGCTCTAGTGTTACAGTTGAATGGCTCAAAAATAGTCTTAAGTTTTTATACATGACAAGGAAAGCATTTCCAGGAATACACCTCATAGTAATAAGTAGCTAGGTTTATTAAAGTTCACAAGGTTGGGAATAGCAGCAGGAAAAGGTAGGAAGGCAAAGGGTAAAAGGAGAAGGGAGAAGAACCCTTGATAATTTCGGCTACCATTATGTAAAGGTCTGACACCACTGACTCTAGGTTCCTCCCCTGGTGGTCAGACACCTCTGATTCCAGGTGCCTCCCAATGTGATTATGTTACAGCATATTTGCAAGATGAGAACAAACAAGATTTATTTCTAGCTGGAGGATGACAACCCGTCATGAAGTTAGATAATGTCAACCCCAAGAGAACTTCTTACTGGGCTTTTATACTTTTAGAAATAACCATGGTAACTACATTACCTCATTTTGAAATTTTATGAATATGTCACAAGGTTTACATTTTCCAGGAGTTTGTTAGTATGGTTAAATTTTAACTTACCTACAATTTGTTTTGTTTTTTTCTTTAGGTTAATTATTTGTTCTCTTTTCATGGTTTTCTTGGTTAACTAAGAGGGGAGGGGTTCATAAGTGAATTCATCTAAAGTTTAAGTGACATAAAATGGATTTTAAAAACTGGTATCTCTCTTGCCATGTCAGATCCATGCCGCCTCCCGTGCTTCCCATTGTGATGAGATGCTTCTGAATACAGGTGCTTTCCCATATGTCACTCACTGATACTTATGATCTTCCATAGGAATATGAATAATTATTAGGGTGGTATTGTGTTTGTAGTTGAATGAAGGAGAGGAGTGGTTCATTTAACTTCCCTGTTCCTAACTCAACTACTGGTTTGTGTTCTCACTGACAACGCAGGGGAGTTCGTTTTTCACCACAGCCACGCCACTGTTTGCTATTGTTTGATTTCCTAATGATTTCCATTCTTTCTGGTGTAAGATGCTGTTATGATTTGTGTCTAGATATCCCTCCAAAGCCTAATCAGTTCTAGGGTTTGGGCTTTGTGGGCCTTTTGGCTTAGTCTAAATTTGTGATTCATTCATAGGCCAGTGCAGGTATTAAGAGTTTGAGTGCAGCACCCGCCCTCGGGCAGGTAGCCTAGATACAATAGAAAGAACAGAGAGAAGCTTGCCCTGTCTCTCTCACTGACTTTGCTATCTTCTGTCTCCATGAAGTTGGCCCTCTGCTATGTACCACTCTATCTTATAGCCAGCAGATCATGGACTGAAATTTCTACAGACTGAGTCAAATAAAACTTTCCTCCTTTAATTTTTAGTGTCAGGTATTTGGCCTCAGCAATGAGAATAGTGACTAAGACAGATGTAGTATCAGCATTGTTTTAATTTGCATTACCCTAATAGCCAGAGATGTTCAACTTCTTCATATATTTGTTAACAGTTGCATTTCTTCCTTTGTGAAGTTGTTGGGCCACTTGGTAGGCCCAAGGGGGATTTTCACAGGTGAGGTCTCCATGTTAAAGAATGCATGTGTACAAGACATCAGCAACAACAGCAGGCAGCACGGAGTAGAGCACAAGAATGCAAGAGTACAAGAGGTGCCTGTGTCTTTATTGTATAATGCTTTTTAAAAATGCTTAAAGTGAATAAAAATAATAAATAATTAATAATAATTAATAATTAATAATAATAAAATGGTACAGAATTGCACTAAACAAGATGATAAGAATTCAACAATGTTTGTTATATTGCATATTGTTGTCTTCAAATTGTTCAGATTACCAGATATAAGCATGAAATTGATCAAAAAATTAAAAAGAAGAAAAAATTAAGCATTAATTGTTCCTTTCAGTAGACCAATAGAAATCAGCAGTACAATTATCCTAGGTTTCCTGTGCATATACATATATCTTCCCATGTTTTTCTTTTTCCCTTCTCAGTATTGTATAATTTTTATACAGGTGGTTATCTCAAAATTACATTCTTACATAGTGCTGTAACCAATGCATGTATGTTTGCCTGTGCTAGGTCATGGTTACATAACTATCTCGCTGTGTGCTTTCACCAGACAAGTGAGATCATATTGTCAGTTGTTCTTAGATGCTCCTAAACTTTGTCTTTTTTTCATTGCTTTATTTTTAATTTTTAAAAAAAAATTATTGAGGAACAAATAACATTAAGACAGTTTCAAAACTGATTAATAGGACAGTTTCAATAATTAATACATTGTATATTGTTATCTTCATAGTGGTTACTCATAGTACAAGATGCACACATGATATCCTGTCCAAACACTATTATGACAAATCTTTCTTCTCATTGAATTAAGAAAAAGTAGCTGTATACCTAACTGTTTTGTATATACAGATACAAAATGGTCCTTAATTTGTTTATTTTATTTTACTGAGAAACAAATAGCAATAAGAGTTTCAAAGCTGATTAATAAGACAGTTTCAATAGTTAATACCTTGTACGTTGTTATCTTCTCAGTGGTCATCCATAATACAAGATACAGACAGGATATCCTGTCCAAATACTATTAGTACAAATCTTTCTTTTCATTGATTTATGTGAAAGTAGGTGTATATCTATCATAACTATACTGTATATACAGATACGGAATGTACCATCCTTTGTATCCCCTTTTTTTGTTTAGTCCTGTCAGATAAGGGTATTCCATTGGCATCTAAATAGTATAGGTGTATGAATTCAGCAAAACAATTCAACACAGTCCAGAGGTCCACAATAGTAGTAGGTTATCTGCAGAAGTTGTTGACTTGAGTCACTCACAGCTCAGCATATTAATATGATTTTACTTTATATATCTTGTTTTAATTCTTTTCTGCTGGATAGTTAGACCAAGATAAAGCAAGACCTATTTAACAAGAAATGTATCTTTTGTATCTGACAAGATCAGTCAAGTCCCCTCAGGATTTATCCTGTAACCCCGTACTGCAATTTGCAGATCTCTTGTCAGTGTCAGCCATGTGGATGAGTCACAGCCATTGCTTGACCAATTTGCTCTCTGCAAAAGCCTGAGAGAATGTTTTCTCTCCATGTGACTCTCTGTAGGCACACTATACATCATCGATCATGTTGCTCTGTGGCCCCATAATCTCCTTGATCAGAAAATTTGGGACACATCTGAGTTACATGATGTTACAGTACAGGTTCTCCTGTCTCCTGACCTTGAAAGACTAAGTTCAAAATGTTGCTGTCCTAGCATCTCTTCTATTTCTCTAATTTTTGGTCTGCAAACTTAGGTTGTTAACCCTCCAGAAGAATAACTTATTTTACCCTACAACATACGCAGTTGGGTGTAACTTCACTATCTGACTGAATATCAAACATCTTAGGCATAACCTGGAACAGGTATTTTCCATCAATTCTCCTAAACTTTGAAGCAGTTTGAGTGGTTCCCAATACCCCGCCCCTCTCAAAGGTCAGAGGTACATAAATGTAACATCCTATATGTAAGAGGGCAAAAGTATCTGTAGTTAAAAAGCCAAAAACCATGTGGTTTTGCACAATTATTTTTTTGTTTATTTCAACAGTCTCATCCATAAACAACATCAGAGACTAGTGTGCAACATTCAAGACTTAGGCCATGTACTGAGCAAGGGCATCAACTTGGAGGGATATGTTTCTGGTTATTGCCTCTCACCAGATGCTATTTGCACTATCTACTTTTCAAGCCTCTATTTTAGGGCCTAACACTATTCATCCAAAAATTCCCCATTCTCCCCATCCCACCTCACCTGCTTCGCTGCAGAGCAAGGACAAATAATAAACAGTAGTAGTGTGCACAGAGAATAGATGAGGGGGTAGGAGTAGACGCAAAATGGTACTTTCACATATTGAATCTGTGAATGCAGTTATAAATAGAAGCAATTTTGTTTGACAAAATATAGGGGCAGAATTGCATTCACTTAAATAACAAGAGTTGGAACAGTGCATGCCTGTAGTCCCAGCACTTGGGAAGCTGATGCAGGAGAACTACTGTGAGTTCAATGCCAGTTACAAAGTGAGCTCATGCCCAGTGTAAATTGCATAGGAGAGCCATGTCTCAAAAAGAAAATAGAAAAGAAAAACAGAAGCCTTCTTAGCATTGTACACATAAAATTGAATTTTTTTTATGATCGCAGCAGTGTACTAAAATGCTCCATATGAACCACAAACTCTCCTTGATGGAACAAAAGAGACTCCTACATTTTAGAAATCATTTAAATTTTAGATGAGTTTGCTCCTCACTCCCTCCCTCTTAGTTAACCTTAAATCTCACAAAGGAGAATGGATTGATAATTTAAGGAGAAACCAGTTGTAGGTAAGCTCAAATTTAACCACATTAATAAACCCCTGGGAAATGTAAACCTTATGACATTTTTGTAAAATTCCAAGTGAAGTAATGTGGTTACTATGTGTACTCATAAAAGTGTAAAACCCCAATGCAAAATTATCTGGTTGTAGACATTCACTGACTGTCCACCAGGTTTTCATCCTGCTAGTAATAAAAGCCTTGATTATTCTCACTCTTGATTTTTCCTGAGGGTTTACCTCAATGAATTTTTCTGTAACACATGGAGGACCCAGCAAGATAGCCTTGTGAGGAAGACCCTCAGGTGAGGAAGCCCTGTACCCTAGCCTCATTTGCCACACTCTGGGTGGCAGGACACCCCAGATGATTTCACCTGGCCACTTGGGGATAGCAATGGGACAGGACATCTCACCCACAAGATGGGACAATTGAGCCCCATTTCCTGACCTAGGTAAGAGTCTGATAAACTAGTTTAATCTTTGGGCTCATCCAGGGACATGTTTTGTTTTTCCAGACTGACAATTTGATGGGCCCACGCTCCCAGACATTGCAGCCATTTGGTCTTGGAATGGCCAAGAATTTAGTTTTGTCTCTGAATTGGTCAGAGATTATGTATAAATTTTATCAGAGTTTCTCTGAATTTGGTGAGTTGTAAGACTTATGAGTTGCAAATCCTTGCTTACTTCCTGTGGGGACACTATAGCCAGGATGGCCAAGCTCAATTGCAGCTCCCAGAGATTAGCCCAAATCTCTTAATTTCTTTAGGTATACCTTTGCGGTGTTAAGTCTTACAAAAGGATACACAAATGAAATATACAGATATATATATATATATATATATATTAAGAGGGAGAGGGAGAGAGACAAGGAGAGGGAGAGAAATCTATGTATCTACATAGATGATATTAATCTGAATTACAGTAAGTCTTACAGAGAGAGATCCTGAGAACACTGTTTAAAGAATAAAGATCCAGCCAGGTGTGGTGGCGCATGCCTGTAATCCCAGCACTTGGGAGGCTGAGGCAGGAGGATTGTTGTGAGTTTGAGACCAGCCTGAACTACAAAGTGAGTTTAAGGCCAGCCTGAACTGCATAGTGAGACCCTGTCTCAAAAAGACAAAAAAAAAAAAAAAATAATAATAATAATAACAATTAAAAAGAAAGAATAAAGATCCAATTATGGGATGTATTGTGGAGATGATCAATTTGGAAGCTACAAAAAGGACATTGACACAAAAGGTTGCTAGTATTCTTTTTTTCCAATTTTTAAAACATTTATTTATTTATTTATTTATTTACTTGGTACAAGGTCTTACTACGCAGCTTGGACTCATAGTGATCCTCCTGTCTGTCTCCCCAGTGCAGGGATTACAGGCATGTGCCACCACACCTGGTTTTGGTGGCCCGTATGGCATGTGGTACCAGGAATCAAACCCAGGTCTATGTACTTGCCAAGCTATCTCCCCACCCCAATTTGCTAGTATTCTTAAGACAAAATATTAAAAATATCATTAACTATGGATAAGAGGTTTTAATTTTTTTCTATAAGAGATCCTTGCTAATTCACCTACAGAAGTTTTGATCAGTCCTTTTATAGATAAATGTTATGGAAATTAAACATTATACTTCCACCAAGATTGCCAGCTGATCAAAATGATGTCAAAGTTGGTTTTATAAATGCCAGTGCTTATTTTGTATTATGTCCTGAGAGTCTCTCACAGTTCAAATTTAATGTGTTAAATACTGAGATTGTGTTTTCACGATTTATCAAAAATTTGTTAAGATAAACAAAAATCCCTTAGTGTGGGAAAAAAAACATTGAACAAGGGCTGGTCAGATAATTCAGTGGATTAAATTGCGTCACTTGGGAGGCTGAAAAACAAGAAGGATCATTAAAATTCTGATCTGTGTAGTGAGATGCTGTAGACCCTGTACTTAATACATAAAAAAAAAAAAAAAAAAATTGAACAGCATTCCTACTGGCAAATAAGTGGCTGCCTGGAAACACTGTTGCAATCCTTGCTTATTAATGAGAAGCCCCAGTAATCTCCTTAGGTTTTTGGAAGTCACCCCAATAAATATAGTTCAAATTATATTATTTTGTTATGTTTACATTGGTTGTTGTCAAGGGTTAAGCTTTCAAAAATAATAAGGTTTTAAGATGAAAAGATGCTCTTGATATAAAACTAAATTAAGAAACAAAATGAAAATTCATTATTGTTAATCTCATGGTGCATTAAATATATCCATGCTTCCAAATGTACAGTATTCTAAAATGTAAAATAGATTGTTTATACTGATAGTTATTTTCTTTCATAGTTATACACATGAATTTCTCTTTGCTCCAGATATTTGCAATAAGAGTTCATGTTAAGTCAACATGAGGTCATTTTTTATTAACAACAACTTATATGATGTCATTAACCTTTTCTTCTGGATGTTCAACAACTGAGGTTTAGAATCCAAAAATTTTAAAATTAGATGAGCTAAGAGGGTAACCAATATTTTGGCGCAAAGCCTCCAAGGTCACTGAGGACACAGGACATAAGAGAACCTCTGTTACAACATCCCATAACTCAGTGGGGTCGCTGATCTTCTGATGTGAGGCCACAGAGGAAAGTGATTTTACAATACATAAGGTGCCTAAAGAGAGTCATCAAGGAACATGTCTCCCAAACTTTCGCAGAAAGCAATGTGGTCAAGCAATGCCATGACTCATCCAAATGGCTAACAAGGACAGAGTTATTGAGAGGCACTGTGCTTGATTCCAAGGTAAATCCTGAGGAGATTTAACTGACCTTGATGGATAGCAAGGAGCTAATTTTAATTAATACAAGTCTCACTTTAACTTGATATTAAACATCCAGCGAAAAAATATAGCCACAAGGTGTATAAAACCCTGCCCAGTCATCCCTAACTACAATTAGAGATAGCTCATTGGAGGAAAAGTAGTATAGGCACCTAAATTAGTAACACACATATTAAAGACAGTTACATAGCACTCACTAGTAAAAATGCCATATAAAATAAATAAACAGGACAAGCCAGTGCAGCTAATAACTTGGAGACAAGGATATGTTTTTATATTAACAGGTCATGAAAACATCACCATGCATCCTAAAACACGTGGCCATAGAGAGATCTTCAAGCCTGTGAAGTCTGCTGCCACCAAACCCTTCTTGATTCTACAATGGACTGATTGTATTAACACACTTGCTTTTACTTCTGTTCTTCCCGAAGGTTAGGCCTCTTGTCTGGAGATGGATGAACTGTAATGGTGTGTAAAGCCCTGGTGCCTCAGAGGACAAGACAAGGATATAAACAATTGTTTAATTAAAACTCCTAATTAGCTTCCTTGGTTACCAGTCTGACTGCCTCTATTCTGATAGTAATTTTCCTTCTAACTTTTGCACCCTGCCTCATTTAATGGATTAAAAAAAAAAAAAAAAAAAAAAAGGTTACAGACCACAGTGCAGGTGATGGTCAAAAGGAAACTGCCAAGTATGAGATGACAAATAAATTGGCGCATGCCTGTAATCCCAGCACTAGGGAGGCTGAGGCAGGAGGATTGTTGTGAGTTCGAGACCAGCCTGAGCTACAAAGTGAGCTTAAGGCCAGCCTGAACTGCACAGTGAGACCCTGTCTCAAAAAAAGACAAAAAAAAAAAAAAATTGAAGGACTATATATGTCCTAAAAAAAGAAAAATATGTCCTTGAGGGGGAATGGATCAAAAGAGACTCTGTTTTAAAAGTCACTTAAACTTTAGGCAAATTCACTCCTAACACCCTTCCCTCTTAGCTAAGCATAATCTCACAAAAAGAACAAATTGCTAGTACAAGGAGAAAACAGTTAGATTGTAGATAAGCTAAAATCTAATCATACTAATAAACCACTGGAAATGTAAATCTTGTGAATCTTGTGACAGTTTTGTAAAATTGCAACATGAAGTAATGTGGCTACCATGGTTACTTATAAAAGTATAAATCCCAGTACAAAATTATGTGATTGGCAACATTCACTGCCATTCTGCTGGCAATAAAAGCCTTGATTGGTCCCATCCTTGGTCTTTTGTGAGGGTTTATGATACTGAATTTTGCTGCAACAGCCTCACTTCTCTTTCTGAACTATAGCACCTCCTCCAGAAGGGGATGAGAAAAGAAAAGATCACATATACTTTTAAAAGGAAGAACTTTTTGAACCCCTTAATTCTCTCAAAGCAAAACAAGGGATCACAAAGAGAGAGGAAAACAAATACAAGATATCAAAAATCTATGAAAGAAGCTCCTAGATGGGGCAAAGAAAATAGATGAGATCCAAGAGGAAATGCACCAAAAATTTACAGCAATTATGTGAAATATGCCCATACTGAGTTTTGGGTAATAAGTACAAAACTGGATGAGCTAAACAAAGCAGTTCAAAATTTAAACCATAGATTTAATAATGATAGATAATCCTTGAAGGGATGTCCTACAAAAATACTGCAAATAAAAAACTATAGAATTTATACATTAGAAAAATGATCAGTGTGAAACTAGAGTATCTGATATTGAGGACAAAACATAGTGAAGTACAATAAAGCCAAAAAGAAAATAAGAGAACAAAAGATTATTTAGCAGCTACTAGATACACAAACAGCTACATTCTCTTTCTTTACTGGTAAGAGTCATATGCTATAATAATGTCTGTAAGTATAATATCATGTATGCACCTTCTATGATACCAAAACATTATGAAAACAGTTTGCAATGTATTAATTTATAAAATCCACCTTGTCAAGGTATCTTAAAACTGTCTCAATGATATTTGTACTTCAATAAAACAAAAATAAAAACATAAAAGTTCACAAATAAAAATTTTATGTAACAGCTTGGCATAGTGGCCCATGCTTGGGCTGAGGCAGGAGGAGTATTACAAGTTCAAGACCAGCCTGGACGACATAGCAAGACTTTGTCTCAAAAAGAAAGTTGCATATATTTACGTGGATCAACATGCTATTCTGAAATTGTATCTATGTACCATGCAATGGTTATATTGAGCTAATTAACATATACTTTTTCTGATGACAATAAAAAAAAGACCAATTGAAGGCAAGTCACAACAAGAATCTACAATTTGTACAGATGGATTCACTAACCTGCTTACAGAAATTATGTAAGAAAATTTCCCACATGCAAGGAAAGATTTTAAAATCCAAATACATGATGCTTGTAGAACACCAAACAATTATATTATATATTATACTGAAAGGAGAAGTTTACCAAGGCAAATCCTTATTAAATTTGCATATATCTAACAAAAATCAGAATTTTAAAGCAGCAAGAGTAAAACAAAACAATTACATAAGAAGGTAATCCAATCGAGATCATGAAAGACTGCTTAGAACAAAATCTGAAGGGCAGCTAAAAACACAAAGGCAACTCATGATTCAGTGGATGAACAGCAATAAAAAAAAGTTAGGAAAAGCAAAGCAAATGATAAACCACCAGATAAAGAAGGCAGTGAGAATAATAAACACATCTCAGTAATATCTCTCAATGCTAATGCTCTCAACTCCAATGAAAAGACACAGAGTGGATCAAAAAACAGAATCTAATCACCTTGTATCCCAGAAACTAATCCAAAAAGATATTCATAGACTAAAAATTAAAGGTTGTAAAACAACATTTCATATGCTAGGACCCTGATAATGAGCAGAAGTAGAAATTCTAATAGCAGACATGGGAAACTTGAAGTTAAAATTGACTGGAACACACAAAGAAGGCTACTACATAGTAGTCAAAGAAACAGTTCAGAAGAGATGGAATATGGTTGAACAGAGGAACCACAATGGATTTACTCTGAGAAAATAATCTAAAAATACAAGTAATTGGAAGAAATAGAGGGATCATAGGCATAGGACTTTATAAAATAGCAAAGCAGCACCCAGGGCTGCCTATGTGAACCCTGCCTACACACAGAGCAGGAACTATCATTCAGGGAAGTTCTCCAAAACCAAATGGACTTCTATACCACAGCACACTCAAGTCACAGGAGATATTTTTCGTATAAGGCCCTCACCTACTTTGCCTTCCTGTAAGCAGAGAACATTTCAGGTTGGCAGCAAACTTCACTGGCACACTGTAAGTGACCAGAAAGCTCTTTCCTCCCAGATAGGCCCCTAGTTGTTTTTTTTTTTCTTTCTCTCATGCACCATAGTGGTTAACTGGAACCTTTAGCAACAAGGTTAGGGATCTAGAGATCACAGTGTCAAAGGTGAAGATACTGAATGGAATGGCACCGCAATTTTTGCCTTGTATCCAGTAGCATAAGAGAGAGATACAGGATTTAAGCAACTTTGGGCCATAGTAGGGCAATGAGTAGAAAATCAGCTTTCCTCTCATCTTGCTGCAAGTGGTCTGACAAAAGAAAGAGACATGCATGAGGGAGTGAAATAAAAAGAATCTTCAAGGTCCAGGAAGGGTCAACTATACATGGGATGAGAGCATTCTCAAGCTAGCTCTGTCTGAGGGTACCCCAACAACAGAGAGAGTGACACAGTGACAACCAGGGTAAGGAGACATGAGTGGACCACTATGGGACACATAGAAAGTTTCTTGCTGAATACTCTGGCCCAAGCCACCACGTATGAGGTCAAGATCAACGCCCTACCCAGAACTAATCCTACTATACACTTGGAGAGTCAACCAGCACAAATTTGAAATCTGATTTAGACACTTCGAAGTGACAGTACAAGAGGAATTTTATTTTTGTTGTTGCTTGCTTGTTTTCCTTTTTCAGTGTCTTTATTTGGTTGCTTAAATTTTAACTTTTATGCATTTATTGTCTCCATCTTTTTTCTCTTTCCTTAGCTTTATTGATTTTTTTGATAATGTGAATGAGCATTGTCTCTAGAATTTTGTTTCAACAGTCCTTTGCTTTCTCCTTCACCCTTTCTCTCCAGTGCTTTCTCCACTTTCCAAAACTTGGATGATCATCCTTTGTCCTTCAGACTTGCTTCTACTGTATTTCTCTTCAATTATCTCTCTAGTTTTCCATATCATTCTAAATTTTTTCTCTCTCTCACTCACACAGGGTAAAATCACTCCAAAAAGAACAAACTCATAGCATATAATTTCCTGGTTTATGTTGGATTTTGCTATATAACTGTACAGATCTTGCTCCTGTGTTTAAAGGCAATAAATTAATAGTTATAGTTTTTCAGTTTCTAGGCTGTGCTTTTAGCTATTGTTATTGCTAGCTGTACTACCTTAGCCAGGATGTCATATCTGTTGTAATCAGCCTTCTCCCTTATTTATAACACTGTGATTGTTATATAAGGTCATAATAATCATATACTTCAGTACCAAAGGACTGAGTAGTAAGCCAAGTAGACAGCAATTCTCATCACTAATAAATTTGGAAGGTAGGATCTTGGGACAGACACAAAGGTTAAGAGCCAGATAAACCTAGGAGATACTTCTGATAAGTTTACCTACCTACTGATAAGTTTACCTACCATAAGTAATTCACAAACACCAAAATGAAAATTTTTTAAAAATAGAAAATGACAAGAGACAGAAGCAAAATGCAACTCTGGAACTCCAGCTCACCCAGGACAAATCTAGGGGACAATGATATAGAGGAAGTAAGAAGCCACCCACCTGAATTTCCTGAAATGGTAGCAGCAGAGGTTAAAAAAATGAATGAGATATAGAGAAAATTAGATCAGAAGTAGTGTCTCAGATGAAAAAGGTGATGATCAAAATGAAGGACTCTCTCAGTGAATCTAGAGTACATACAGATGAAAAACATAGAGAACCTTAGGAAAGTGATGGAAATCAAGAATGCCCAACCAGATAGAAGTGGAATTCATGAAACACTGAAAAAAGTATCCAGTAGATTGAAAATTCCTTGAAACTGTACCCAGCCAAATAAACACAGGTGATGACAGAATATCAGATCTGGATGACGGTTACAGTTAGTGATCATGAAAGAGAGGTTTCCTAAAACTAGCAAGGCACCACGAAAACCGAATCCAACAGCTTCAAAATGACACAAAGAGCAACAATATAAGATTGATCAGAGTCAAGGAAAAAGCAGGAGACTGTGCAAATGATATTTTAAAAAATACTATTTACAGAAGTAATGTCCAAAAACCTACCAAACATGGAAGAAGAATTTGACATATACATAAATGAGGCATATAGAACTCCAGTTATTCATGACCAAAATAAATTATGCCAATGTATATAATAATGAAGAATCCAGAAATCTATCATAATAATAGACTATTAAAACCTGTTAGAGAAAAGAAGTAATTCAGCTATACAGGAAGGCCCATAAGAATCACATCATACTTCTCAACAGAAAGCTTTAAGTCAAGGAGAATCTGGAGTGAAGTATTTCAATTCCTGAAAGAAAACACTTTGCATCCTAGATTGCTGTAACCCACAAAACTATCAAAGTCAATGTAAAGATAAGACACTTCCATGACAAAGAACAAATATAGAAATTCATAACTATAAAACCAGCTCTCCAAAAAGTTCTCAAGAGTATTTTAGACTGTGATAACTAAGACTACAATTCCAAGAATACTGATAGAAAAAAGCCAGCAGGCAAGATAAGTAATAAAATGGAAACAGAGAACATTTGACCAAGTTGAACCCAAATTCACACATACACAAAAAGACTCCACATAAAAATAGGAATATATAGTCTTTATTTAAGTCTGCTAAAATCCATTAATAATGAACCAACAGCCAATCTCATAGTAAGTGGTCAAAAACTGAATGCTTTTATTCTAAAATCAGGAACCATTAATGATGCCTACTGTCATCACTCCCATTTAATATAGCTCTGGAAACATTAGCCAGAGCAATTAGACATGAGAAAAAATAAAAAGGATAAACATAAAAAGAATAAATTAAATCATTATTTCCAGGTGACATAATACCCTACATAGAAGGACCCCCAACCTCTTCTAAAAGACTTGTAGATTTAATAAACAAATTTTGTCATGTATCTGAATACAAAATGAACACTTAAAATTCAGTAGCACTCCTGTACACAAATAACAACTTTACTGAGAAAGAAATTAAATTAACATCTTTTACAATAGCATCAGAAAAAAATACTTAGAAATCAATCTAACAACATAAAAGATCTTTACATTGAGAACTATGGTACTCTGAAAACAGGAGATTGAAGAGGATATCAGAAAATGGAAAAGTAGGACCGGTGGTATAGCTCAGCTGACTAAGTGCTTGCTTAGGTAAGTGCAGTGGCCAGGGTTCCATCCCTGGTTCCGCTATGCCCTGCCGGCCTGGGGTGCGCTGAGCCGTGGTGTCGCACGCCTGTAATCCCAGCACTGGGGAGGTAGAAAGCAGGAGGATCACTATAAATGTGGGCTGCATGGTGAGACCCTGTAAAAAAAAAATAATTTTTTTTAAAAATGGAAAGGTAGAGCCGGGTGTAGTGGCACAGGCCTGTAATCCCAGCACTCAGGAGGCTGAGGCAGGAGGATTGTTGTTTGAGACCAGCCTGAGCTACAAAGTGAACTTAAGGCCAGCCTGAACTGCATAGTGAGAACCTGTCTCAAAAAGACAAAAAAAAAAAAAAAAAAGATAGCCCTCATTCTTCAATAGGCAGAAACAACACAATGGAAATGGCTATACTCCCCCAATTTCTTTTTCATTTGTGTATTTGGTACAGGGTCTCATTATACAGATAGGACTCACTAAAAACAGGTGATTCTCCTATTTTAAATCTGCCTGGCGCTGGGATTACAGGCACGTGCCACCATGCCCAGACTCTGTCGCCTGCTCAGTGCACCCTGGAGGTGGGGCCAACACAGTGAGCAGGACCAGGGATTAAACCCTGGTCCCTGTGTTTGCCTAAGCAGGTGCTTTGTCCACTGACCTATCTCACTAGCCCCTCAAATTTTTATACAATGTAAACTGATCAAAATACCAATACTGTACCTCACAAAATTATGAAAAGCAATTTTAAAATGCACTTGGAACCAAAAGAGACCTAGAACATCAAAAAATTCTGGGTAATGAAATCAAGGCAGGGGCATCACAATCTCTACTTGAAATTATACTACAGATCTATAGTGATACAATAGCATGGTACTGGCAAAAATGAAGTCAAGGAAAAATGTAACAGATTAGAAGATGCAGAAAAAACACACACTCAGCCAACTCATCATTCACATAAGGGTCAAATATATTCCCCAGAAGAAAGATAACCTCTTTGATAAGTGATGTTGTGGAAACTGGTTTATACATGTCAAAGACTAAAGCTAGACCCATGTCTCTCATTGATCATGAAACTAAAATAAGAAATGGGTGAAAGATCAAAATCTTGGAAGAGAAACATTTAATCTGCTAGAAAAGAAAATAGGTAGAACTCTTGAAGACGTGAATGTAGGCAAAAAGTTTATGAACCTTGATCACACAAGAAGTACTACAAAGAATCAACAAGTACCTCCTCTTGTTAAAAATGCTTTTGCACAACAAAAAAACGGAGTTAAGAGACAACACACAAAGTGGGAAAAAATAGTGGCTGCTGTTCCTCAGACAATGGACTAACACTTAGAATATATAAAGAACCCAAGAAAATCCCTCAAATTTAAAGACCCAGCCCTAAAATGGGCATTTGAAATGAGTAGGCATTTCTCAGATGAAGTAGAAATGGTAATTAAATGTATGAAAAAATGCTCAACATCACTGGTCATTTCAGAGAAGCTAATTAATACAATGCTGATACAATGTAGACATGTGATGTATGAGTCTGCTGCTGGCTTCACACAGTTTTATAGGGAACTCTGTAAGTAGAAAGACTATGCTTAAAAATAAGAATAATATGGCAAAATATCAACCAAAACCATGGTAGATCTGTAGGGATAAAGGACCTCTTCTCAGCTGTTGGTGGGATTGCAGACTGGGGCACTGACTGTGGAAAAAAAGAATTTGAATACTCAAAAAATTAAAACAAGAAGTTCCATTTGACCCAGTTATTCCTCTTCTTGGTATTATATAATGTTGAAACATGCACAACCATGTTTATAAAGGGTTAGGGTTAGGACTAGGGGTTAGGGTTAGTGATTAGGGTTAGGGGTTAGGGTTAGGGATTAGAGTTAGTGGTTAGGGTTTAGCATTAGGGCTAGGATTTAGGGTTAGGGTTAGTGTTAGGTTTAGGGTTAGAGAGGGTTAGGGTTAGGGTTAGAGTTAGGGTTAGGCTTAAGGTTAGGATTTAGGGTTAGGGTTAGAGGGTTAGGATTAGGGTTAAGGTTAGGGTTAGACAGGGTTAGAGTTAGGGTTAGAATTAGGATTAGGTTTAGGGTTAGGGTTTAGGGTTAGGGTTAGAGGGTTAGGATTAGGCTTAAGGTTAGGGTTAGACAGGATTAGGGTTAGGGTTCGAAAGGGGTAGGAGTAGTGTTAGGGTTAGGGTCAGGCAGGGTTAGGGTTAGATTTAGGTTTAAAGTTAGAGTTAGACACGGTTAGGGTTACAGTTACACAAGGTTAGGGTTTAGTGTTAGTTTTAGGGGTTAGGGTTGGGGTTTAGGGGTAGTGTTAGGGTTAGGTTTTAGGGTCAGGGTCTGAACCAGTGTTAGGGGTTAAGGTTAGCGGTTAGAGTTAGGGATTAGTGTTAGGGTTATGAGTAGGATTAGGGTTAGGTCTAGTCAGGGCAGGGCATGGCAGGCTTTGCCTGGGCCTCGCCAGGGACAGCCCAGAATCCAGGGGCGCTGGGATTCTGGCCTTCGAAACAAAGGGGTTCAGGAAGACAGGGAGGCATTGGGCATCCTGTGCAGTGAGGGCCGGGCCATCATGGGCTGCGTGCAGCGCCCTTCATCTCTAGAGTGTGCGGGCCAGTTCGGAGCTGGTTTTGCTCTAACCCAGCCCTAGCCCACCTGGAAGTGCTTGGAATCCAGAGGTCCCAGGTCCTCTGAGGCCTGTGGGGAAGTAGACTCGTTATTGCCCGTACCGGGACCGAGAGCGTCCAAGGAGCTGGGCAGGCTTCGCCAGGAACCTCCGTCCTCGCTGCGCCGCGATGGGACGCTCCAACCCTCCCGGCCCTGGACCCCTTGGTCCGGAGCGAGCGGTGGGGCGGGAGCACAGAATCCTGTGGTCCTGGTCCTCGGCCTGGGGCTGGTATGCGCAGGGAGGCTGCCCCGGGCCTCTCCGGAGCCGTCAGGGGCAGGCCGGTGGGCGCGCTTGCGGGCTCGCGTGGAGGGCCGAACGCGGGTGGCAGCTCCACTGCGGGCCGCAGGTGGCACGCTGCCCACTCGGTGGTGCTGTCGCGAGAGGACGCAGACGGGCCTGTCGGCCGGCCGGCGACCCCTAAGTGCCCTGCTCGAGTGGGTACCCAGACCACCGGCGAGGCCTCGCCCCTGCCAGGCCTTCCTTTCCCGCGGCTGGGACACGCGATGTCCACCATTAAACCCGCCCACGCTGCCACAGAGCCCATTCTGAGCCCCGCGGCGACCTCAGGACAGCGAGGCAGGACGTGGGGTCGCTGCGCTGCTTCAGCGTACAGCAGGAGCCCAGAGTCGCGGCCCGCGCCCGCTCCCGGTCCCGGGCGGCTCCGGATCCCCTGCCCCGTGGCGTCTGCACATAGGCGCACCGGATCCGCGCGGCCTGTGACTGCCGCCGCCACGCCTTGGTCCCAACGGATCACCATCCCGTCCCGAGGAAGGGGGTGGGGGCGGGCGGGCGCGGAGAAGGCACGCTGACACGATGGCTGGCGAGTAAGTGTCCCTGAGCGGGAGGGATCGAGGCAGCCGGGACACCTGTGTCCCAGGCGTGTCTCCAGGCGGCCAGGGGTCGGGGCTCAGCCCTGAGTCCTGGCAGTGGGTGGGAAAGTGCTGGCCTCCCTTCTCCAAGACAACCTAGGCAAAGAGGCCTAGGTCTCAGAGCTGGTAGGCATTTGGACACCCTGCCAGGAGCCCTGCTAGGCAGATGGGAGATGTAGGCCACGACTGCCTGAGAATCCTTCAAAAGCTACTGTCCCCAGGAGTCCTTGCTATCCCTAGGCACGGAGTGCACCACGTCCCTTCCAGTTTCTGCAGCTCTGGGAGGCTGTGATCTCCGGCTGGCCTCGGCCTGGGGGCGAACCTGGGATCTGTGGAGCTGGGGAGGCCCTGGGCCTTCCTAGGCCCAGTGTCCATGCAGACAGTGCGAACCCACACTAAGCAGTCAGGCCTGCAAGGTTCTGTACCTGTACTCAAGACGCAGTGTCCACCCCGGTGAAGAGCCAGTACCATAAAACGGCGGTGTCCATGAGAAACCAAGCAATGTGGTCTTTAGAGTGCAGGCCACAGAGAAAGGAAGAAGGCCTGAGAAAAGACAGGAAGGGAGAAGACAACAGAAACACCATGCACACCAAAGCCCAGAGCGTAAAGACCTGTTGCTTTAAAAATAACAAATCTCAGTGTGATCCTGAAGGAAGGTGACCTTTGACTGAATGGAATAAAGATCCTGGTGGTGGCAAGGGGGAGAGGTGGGGCCCACTGCTTACATACAAGAGACCTAGAAGGAATCCAGGATCAAAAATGGGCTCCAAATAGGAAGCCAACGCCCCCAACGCTGAGCAAACTATGTCCTCATTAGCAAAAAAAAAAAAGGAATAAAAAGGCTTTAAAAATTTTGTTTCAAGAACGTCTGGAAAAAATCATTATGAACGATGCAAAACAAAACACTAAATCCCTGATCATCATCAAATTTGTTCACTTACTGTTTTAAAAAAGTAGAAAATTCTTCAGAAACTTTTAAAATGCTAACTAAAATAGCTCTTATTGTGGAAAGTAAATATGCTGGGAATAATCACTTACTTTAGTTATAAAAAAATCTAAAAATTGTGCAGTAAAAAGCATATGTAATTTGAAAGAAAAAAAAAAAAAAAAACCTTTATTAGGGCAACTGAAGGGGGAAAAAAAAAAAACCCAAAACCTATACTTGACACAGGGCATACGTCTGAAAACTTCCTGCATCTCCTGTTTTGCCAGCTGAAAGAAATTCATAAAATGAGTTACCAAACACATTCAAAATACATTCTGGTAATGATTTCTCAAATTTGACTTTTTCCTCTCTGTTAAATGCAATTTTATTTACTTATTTTAAAATGTAATGTAAACTAATTTACGCCTTTTGCACAAAGTGACAGATCATTCCCACTATCGAAAAACGGACCACGAAAGTCAGTAGATTTAAAAGGGTGCAGACCAACCACAAGATACATTTAATTGTACATAACTGCATACTTTATTTAAATAACCCTTCTTAAGGGTTTAATCAGTTAGAATCAATACTTCCCTTCAAAAGATAATACAATATTTACACTTCATAAAATATTAACCGGTTAGCAGAGTGCCGCGGCGCTAGAAGCGTGTCCGAGGTCCGCGGGAATGCAAATGAAGCCCTCGGCGCGGCACCGCGGCGGCGGAGCGGCTCGTGAGTGACTTCGGGGTGTGAGTTCCAACCAATCGCGTCGTTGGATATAATAATAGTGACGAATCAAGCAGGGACGACCCTGGCAGCGCTCTGCACCCCAGAAGCAGCACGTGCCCTCGGCACGGACCTCGCGGTCCAGCTCGGCTGCGAAGAGGACCGAGGCGAGCGCAGGAGTGTGGCCGGCAGCGGCTGTCGCCCTCCTTGGGGTGCAAGCAGGAGGTTGGAGGAGTTCGCGGGTCGAGCTGGAGCCGGGCTGGGCCGCAGGGTGCGGCCTGCAGTGCCCTGCTAGGGGGTGCGGCGGGGCGGGGAGGCGCGAGGCCGTGTGCACCCAGCCGCAGAGCCGCGCCCACCCGCGCGCGGGACCAAGGCGGCGTTCTCCGTGGCATCCTCGGCGACCCAGGGTTCCGACCGCCCTCGCGCGGTTCCGCAGGGCAGGGCAGGGCCGGGCGCACTGCTGGGTGCGAGGACCCCAGCTCCTCCGCGCGGGCGGGCGGTCGTCCCCGCTGGACCGCGGCCGCGCGACACAGCCACCCACTTTCCAGGTTCCCACGGCCGGGCCCCCCACGGGAGTGCTTAAGGTGGCACGGACTGGCCGGACTCTTGGGCGCGCTCCCGCCCCGCCACCGCTCCCGCGCGCCAGTCCTCCTTAAGAGCGAGCACGTGGGCAGGACCCGGGGCGACCGTGGGTGAGTCCGCGTGGACTCTACCTGCAGGCCCGAGGTACCTCCATCCCGCTCGCCCACCTTGGCGCCCCCGAGTCTCCAGGCCCCAGGGACGCCACGGCTTGCTGCCTGCGCGTCGGTCCCACTTAAGAAGCGCTGCCTGGATGGCGGCGCCAGAGGGCCAAACTCGATACGGTTTAAGGAAACATACTTAGGGCCGTGCTGGAAACTTGGGGACTCCGCGCCGACCGCCGCCCGGCCCGCCCGCCTGCGTCCTGTCGCGACAGCGCCACCGGGTGGGCTGCGCGCCACCTGAGGCCTCTCTCCGACTGGGCACGCCTGCTTGGAGAGCCTTGGCTCTGCATCCCTTTTGGGACTCCCACAAGATTGTCATCTTTAATCTCTTCTCACCCAGCCACCCCACTCTGTCTTCTCACTACTACTGGCAATTCTTCAGTACTCTCTCAAAACGATTATTCTGTCCTACGCTGTCTCAAGTCTGTCCTGAGAGGCCCCTTAGGCTTCTCTGACCTCCATCCAAGTCAGACACCTAGTTTTCCTGTCTGGCCACAATATAAATTGAATAATGGCACAATCTGGCCACCAGATGGCACTCTAGATTTTAATATAGCCCGCGATCTATATAACTTGTCGCTGCAATGATAAATGGCTTGAAGTCCCAAATGTTCAGGCCTTTCTAGAGCTTCAAAGCCATTCTCAACTCTGTGTTGCTTGTAACCCTCAACAAATCCTTCTTGCCCAAGGACCTAAGGCCCCTAATTTAGAAGACCTCCCCTCTGCAACATCTTTCTTGAACTCCTGGATGACGTTCCTCGACGTCACCATGCACATCAGCAGCACTCTGTTCCCCTCCTGGAGGCAACTTCCCTTCCTTCTCTATACCAGGGAACACCTACACCTTCCTTTCCTCCTCCTCCCCTTCCTCCTCCTCTTCTTTCTCCTCCTGCTCTTCCTCCTCCACTGCTTTGAGATGTCCCTGGCCCTTTCTTGTCCCCTCCTCTCACTCCTCCTCTGAATCCCCTTGTAGTCCTATTTCTCCATCTTCCCCTGCCTGGTCTCCTCTCTCCTGCACCTGCTCTAAACAGCTTAACCTTCAAATCCCTACCTCTGGGCTCTTTCCCTTGCACCACGTGGCAGGTACTGAGGATTTACTCAGTCTAGCAGCCCTGGTCCCTTGTGGACCTTTCCCAAATCAAGGAAAAGACTGGGCATCTTCATGACAGACCCCACCACCTACACAAGAGAATTTCAGTATCTCACTCAAGTGTACCAGCTAAGTTAGAATGACATCTACATCATCCTCTGCTCCACCCTAACTCCAGAGGAAAAGGAGACTAGCTGGCTGGCTTTGGAGGCACACAGATGAGGTCCAACACACAGACCCCACCTCCCCCCAAGAAGACAAGGCAGACCCCAGGCAGGTCCCTGATGGGAGCTATCAATCAGAAGGGCAGGGCACCCACACACAGGACCAAATGCTCATCTGTCTGATTTCAGGACTTAAATAGGCTTCCCAACTGGAACAAGCTGAGAGAAATTACTGAGGGTCCAAATGAAAGCCCAGCCATCTTCATGGCATGCCTCTTGGTGGCCCTCACCCACTATAACTGTCAAGGCCCAGCTAGCCCTGAGAAGGGCTTGGTTCTAAACACCCATTTCATTCCCCAGTCATCTCTAGATATTACGAAAAAACTCAAATGACTTGAAGATGGCCCAAACAGCACCCCCACCCAATGAGAGTTCCTAAATCTGGACTTCAAGGTATACAATGGGAGGGAAGAACAGGAGGCCAAAAATAAATTGGCCCTTACAAAAAAGAAGTACTAGCTGCCCCTTGGGCCCTCTCAACAGAAAAAAATTTTCAGTCCTAATATCAAATCACCACCAGGAGCCTGCTTTAAATGCAACCAAGAGGGTGACTGGGCATGAGAATGCCCAAACCCCAGACTGATTCCCCTCCCCTGCCAGGCCATGTCTGTGCTGGAAACAAATGGGCCATGGAAAGGTGGACTATCCCTCACACAAAAAGGGGGAAATGTGTGCCACCTTTCAAAATCAGCAAAGAGAGCCAGCCAGATATCTCAGCAGAATAATGTGCCTACTTATATAGGGGCAGAGACCATGGTTCAATGCCTGGCGTGCTATACTGGCCCTGGCCCCAGGGTGATTGAGACTAGGTGTGGTGGCAGGCACCTGTAATCCCAGTGCTTGGGAGGCTGAAAACAGGAGGATCACTATGAGTCCCATCTGTGTAGCGAGACCCTGTACACTCTGTACTAAATACATAAAAAATAAAAATGCCACAGAATTGATATAAAAAATTTGTTCTATCAACTTATTTCAGATATACAAGTTTCTGATATCATCTTCACTGACTGTGGGGCTTACAGGCTTTCACTTCCATAGTTGGTTTATAATATCATCTAGTAAACAGAATTATGAAATATGAAACTTACTGTTAAGGAAATATAGAGTTGGTTTCTACTGAGCCTCTGGGTTTATTTTCAACAAAGCATCAATACACAACTTTGCTTTATGTGTGTTTCTGGTGAAAGAAAATTTAATAGGCACTGCAGTTATGCTGACTATGAGTAAAAATCAGTGCTGGACAAGCTTTACAGCTGCACGTATTTTCTCCACATGCTCTTCCCATGGTTCTTGGGCTTAGGAACCTGAGTTTGCATGCATCACAAGACTGGAAGTCAAAACTCTCTTTTCATTTTTTAAACAGGGATGCAAAAAGTGAAAAATAATTAGAAATGATACAGAACTTAATAAAGTAATAGTAATTTAGATAGCTCAGTGAATTAAATCGCCTGCTTAGGAAGATGCAGGGGTTAATCCCTAGCCTGCCATGCTGGCCCCACCCCCAAGCCACACAGGGAAACTGAATGAAACTGGGTGTGTTGGCGGGCACTTGGAATCCCAGCACATGGAAAGCTGAAAACAGGAGAATCACTGCAAGTAGAACCTCTGTAGTGACACCCTGTAGACCCTGCACTAAATAAAGGGGAAAAAAAAGAATGATTTATGTTTACCATAATGCTGTCTTCAGATTGGTTTAGATTAACACATATAAACATGCAAAATTAGTATATAAAATTTACAAGAAAGTAAAAAGGGAAACAAAAAATATGTAAGCATTAACTGCTCCTTTTAGTGGAACGCCAGAAAAGTACAATTATCCTACCTAACCTACATATATACATTAATATATCTTTTCTTTCTTCTATTTTTTTCTTTTCCTCATCCAAGTTTTTCCTTCCCTTTCAAAAGATTCTTTTTCTTTCACAGTATGAATTGTACCTTTCAGATTTTCTCTACTTTCAGGGTTTTACACTTCTAAGACAAGGATGATTGCACATGTGGGTCTGATTTATTTCACATATCTCCATGCTCTATAGTTGCATCTATTGACGTACAATAGTCTTAAGTCTATTATATTTCTTGTAAAAATGAATTTTTCATGGCTTTGATTATAACATGTAACATGAAAAAATTCATTAAAATGATTATAGAGGTAATCAAGTTTAAATCAAGCAAAACCCTACAAAACCCCTAGATGTTTTTCAGAGGCAGATTTCCAGCAGAGTAGCATTGATATCTATCAATACTTATCATATTAAAAGCTCAAAAATATATCTAGAGCATATTTTTCAACGCATTATCATTATAGCTTCCCCAGGTTTGCTTGTTCCATTCTGTTTTTGAATTTTTTTTTTTTTTTTTTTTTTTTTTGGTGGAACCGAGGATTGAACTCAGTCCCTTGCACATGCCAGGAAAGCACTTATTCCACTGAGCCATCTCCCTGGCCCCTTTTTGAAATTCTTTTTTTTTTTTTTTTTTTTGTCTTTTTGAGACAGGGTCTCACTATGCAGTTCAGGCTGGCCTTAAGCTCACTTTGTAGCTCAGGTTGGTCTCGAACTCAACAATCCTCCTGTCTCAGCCTCCCGAGTGCTGGGATTACAGGCATGCGCCACCATGCCCGGCTTCGAAATTCTTTAAAAAAAATTTTTTTTTTAAATGAAATAAAAAAGTTTCTCGGGTTTTTTAAGTGATTAATACTATATTCTGCATATTAATATGGCTTTACTTTTTATACCTCATTTTTATACTTTTTTGCTGGATGGTTAAGACCAAGATAAAACAAGACCTATATAATAAGAAATACAGCTTTTGTATCTAATAAGGTCAGTCAAATCCCCTCATGACTTAGCTTGAAACCCTGTACAGATTGTAGATCCTTTGTCAGTGTCAGCCATATGGATGAGTCATGGCCATTGCTTTACCAATTTCCTCTCTGTGGAAGCCTGAGAGAATGTTTTCTCTCCATGTGACTCTTCTTAGGCATACTCTTCATCATCGATCACTTTCCTCTGTGGCCCCATAATCTCCTTGATCAGTAAATTTGGGACACAACTGAGTTACAGGATGCTACAGAACAGGTTCTCCTATGTCCTCAGTCCTCACTAACCTTGAAAGTCTAGGGCCAAAATGTTGGCTATTCTTGCAGTCTTTCTTATTCTCTAATTTTTGGTCTGCAAACTTAAGTTGTTAGCCCTGCACAAGAGAAGCTTAATGATATTATTACCCTATAACACAGGCAGTTGAGCTGCACCTCACTATCTATGTGAATATCAAACATCTTAGACATAACATGGAACAGGTATTTTCCATCAAGTATTGATATGTTAAACTTTAAATCTGTACAGAATGTGAAGAAAACAAAATAAAAACAGAAAAAATTTTAAAAATAGGAATAAACAAGTACATAGTTTACACAGACATTTAGAAATCTAGCCATATACAGCATTGTAGCAGGACAGTCTTATGACGTTTTTCTTGTCTCTTGTTTTCATTTATCAACCTTTAAACAAATATTTACTTGACAGACAGTAGAGCAATAACTGATCTGACATTAGAAGCAGTACATATTTAGATCAGAATGACAGGTATTCTAAACATGGCCCTAGTATTATACATTGCTATCTTCACTGCAGTTGTTTAGTTCACAGGTATCAGCATATATAGTTAGTCAGTGTGAGAATCCTACCAATAAACTGCTAGAATCAAAAACCTGCTGAAGATTCTAAGGATCATTGCTTTAACCATCTTGTGCATACAAAGGTATGGTTTTGCATTGTCATGTTTCCTAGCTTTTCTCTTTGTCCTCTCTTCATTGTTTAATCCTTAAATTCTTGCTTTCCTGTTAATTGCATTATACCATTCTATTTTTATTTCTTCTTTTGAGCTCTTACACTAGGGATACTATATGATATTTACACATGTGGGTCTGCTTTATTTCACTTTTTTTTTTTTGGTGTAGTACATACTGTTTATTAATTCATTTGTTGGGTCACTGGGGCTTTTTCCATCTTTTGGTTATGGTGAATTACACTGCTGTGAACACTGGGGTAATGCCTGAGTCTGGCCTTGTCCTTTTGGATATGCAGCTAACAGTGAGATTGCTGAAGCGTAAGGTGCTCCCCTGGTTAGCTTTGACAGGCTGCCAGACTGCTTTCCACTACAACTGCCGTTCTAGATCCCCCAGCAGGGCAAGAGGGTTCTGGGTCCTCCACATATTGGCCAATGCTTGTCAGTTTTGTTTTTATTTTTTTCAGTGCTGGGAATCAAACTGAAAGCCACTTTCTCAGCCACCATTGTATCCCTGAGTGACACTCCTAGTTTTGTTTTGTTTTTTTTAAATGTTTAAATTTTGACATCCTACAATATGTGAAATGGTGCCTTGTGGCTTTGAATTGCAGTTTCCTGAAGGTACTAAGTTTTGTGTGCTCATAGACCATGTGTATGTACATCTTTGGAGGTAGTTTGTGTACCTTTGAAGAATCTTTAACTCTTCCACTTGTATATCAGAAGAACAGTGTGAGCAGAATATGTTAAGTTACAGAGAATGATTGTTGAGGTCTGAATTCTTTGTTTTTTAAATGGTGTATCAGTTTCAGAAGTAAATCCCTATCTGAATTCTGATTCTTTTTTGCCATTTTATTGGTTCGTTTGTCTGCAGCTCAGTATATGTGAAGGAATTTTTTACTACAGATGAGCTTTCTGGAGTTAGGGACAGGGGTGCAGGAACAAGGTGGGAAAAGGCGGAAAGAGTGGGGGAAGAACTTGGAGCTTTCTCCTACCAGGCCCCCAGGTGGAACCCCCTGTAAAGCCTTCCTGCTTGCTGGTCCAGGTTTCCAGTCTACTCAATTACCAATGGCCTCCCTTCTCTACACTGCTGCTGGCCAGAGAGACTGCCCTGTGACTTTCTACCTCAGCGTTTCATGTTGCAGAGGCCAGGTGGTTTAGATTCCATTTTAAAAATACCGGTTTCTAAAGCTGATACGAGACGTTCAGTAAATATTCTAAATTTTGTATACTGAAGTCCAGCATAAAAGGTAAAACATTGAAATCATTTTAATTATGAAAATAACAAGCAGAGAGGAAGGTGGTCTTACCCTAGGCTTTCCTGGAATAGTGGGGTTGATTTTACAGTTGAAATACCCACCAGATCCCACCTGTTTTTCCTTCTTCCTAATCTTTGCCACTGTGGGCCTGGCAAGGGATGGCAGGTTTCTGAGTCAGAGCTCCTAAGATGTGGGCATGACTGCCTCTGCTGAGGCAAGTGCACTTGTGAATCCCCTGCAGGCCGTGGAAGGGGGTCATGGCTCCACCCTATGGTATGTGAGTCCTAGTTAAGCTAAATTCTAGGGCGGTGTCTTAATTACTTTGTCTGTTGCTGTGACAAAGTCCCTGATACAAATTATAGGATGAAGGGTTTATTTAGCTCAGTGCGTCGAGGTTTCAGTCCATAATTGGCTGGCTCCAAGGCAGGGTGGGATGGCAGAGGGGTATCTCAGAGAACAGTGCATGGCAGGCAGAAGATGGCAAGAGAAAGCAACCAAGAGAGACGAGCTTCTCTCTGTCTCTCACATTGTATCTGGGCTATCAGGATTCATGCAGTGCCCAGTCTCAGTGTACTGATACACACCCTTAATCCTAGCATCAGACTCTAGATTCAGCCACCTCTAAAAAAGGTCCCCTATGACCACATGAGGCTTAGGGGGGATTTTATTTCACTTATGAGTTTATCGTGAAGTGGCATCCACTTAAATATAAAGGCTTTGAGTTTATCATTCTTTATAGTTGAGAAATACTCAATTGTATAAAAAAACCACATAATTTTCATCCATTCCGAGGTGACAGGCATCTTGGTTGTTTCCAAGATTTGGCTATCACAAATTGTGCTGCTATAAATATAGGTGCACATGTATCACTATGGTATGACGTTTTCAGTTCCTCTGGGAAAATTCCCCATGGGGGGATAGCTGGTTTGAAGGGGATTTCCAGTCCTAGACTTCTAAGGCGTCTCCACACTAATTTCCATAACAGTTACACCAGTCTACATTCTCACCAACAGTAGAGAAGGGTTCCTTTTTCTCTACAGCTTCTCCAACATTTGTTGTTGGCTCATTTCGTTAAAATAGCCATTCTTTCTGGGGTGAAATGCTATCTCAGCATGATTCTAATTTGCATTTTATGGATGGCTAGTGATGTGGGGTATTTTTTCATGTATTTATTTGCTTCTATAATTTTTCCTCTGAGAAGTATGTGTTCATCATGGATGCCCATTTCTGGATTGGGTCTTTAAATTTTTGGGCCCTCATTTATTGTAGTTCTTTAGAAATTCTAGAGAGCAGATCTTTGTCTTGAGTGCTTATTAGTTAAGACTTTTTTTGAAATTTGTGGGTTGTCTTTTCACTTTGTTGGTAATTTCTCTTGATGTGCAAAAACTTCTCAATAAGAGGAGGTTCCAATTGTTAATTCTTTTTGATTTGTTAATCCTTTCAACTGTCCTCTTTGTCTTGAATTAATTTCTGCTCTGATCTTTATGATTTCTTCCCATCTTTGGGTTAAGTTTGCTTTTTTCTAGATGTTTGAGGTGCAGTATCAGTGAACTAATTTGTTCCTGTTCTGTGTTCCTTATGTGTAAATGCACAGCTATAAACTTCCCTCAAAGAACTGCTTTCATCGCATCTCATAGATACCAATAAGATGTGCTTGAATTTTTATTGAATGGTATTGTTGAATTTCTTGTTTAATTTCATCTGTGACCCATTGGTTGCTGAGTAGAGTATTAATTTCTATGCATTTATGGGGTTTCTCTGGTTTCTTTTGTCATTTTATTTCCAGTTTCATTGCACTGTGGTCAGATAATATGCATGGGATGATTTCAGTTTTCTTGCATATACATTAGCATGACCTATGGACTAGTATGTGGTCTATTTTATCATTATTATTATTTTTTTTTTTTGGTGGAAGCGGGGATTGAATTCAGGCCCTTGTGTTTGCTAAGCAAGTGCTTATTCTACTGAGCTATTTTCCTTGCCTCCTATGATCCATGTGCAGCCAAAAAAAAAAATGTGTATTCAGCTGTGGTTGAGTAGAACACTGTATATATCTACTAAGTCAATTTGTTTCAAGCTCTGGTTAATTTTTTTTGTCAGCTGGACCTATCTTTTTGGAATAAGGGGCTTTCAAGGTCTCCTGTTATGACTGAGGTATTGGATATTAGATTTTTCATGTCCATTAAATTTATCTTATATATTTGGGTGCTCCCGTGTTTGTTTGTTTGTTTTTGTGTGTACCTATTTATGAGTGTTACCTCTTCCTCTTTTCCCCTAATCTGTGTGTAGTGGCCTTCTTTATTTGGTTTGATCATTCTTCAATTTGAGACTGAGAACAGCATTGCTACTCCTGCTTTATTCTGAGGTGCTGGGGCATGTAGTATTGCTTTCCATCCTTTCACTTTCAGCCTATGAATTTCTTTATGCATTAAGTGTGTTTCCTGTATACAGCACATTATTGGAATTTTCTTCCTAATCCACTGTGACAGAGTATTTCTTTTAATTGGTGGATTGAGTCCATTTACATTGTTGGTTATAACTGAGATGTATTGACTTATGATTGACATGTCATTTACCATTCTGTTTGGTCTGTTTATTGGCTTTCTTCCATTCTTGTTGATGGAGTTCTGATCGTTTTGGTACCTTTCTTGAACATCCTTTAGTTTTATATGTAGGATTGGCTTTGTCATCATGAAATTCTTTAGTTGCTCTTTGTCATGCAAGCATTTCACTTCTCCATCAAAGTTGAGAGTTTTACAGGATAGAGTAGTCTGGGAATTTGTTTTCATAGAGGACTTAAAATACTCTATTCAGGGCCGGGCATGGTGGCGCATGCCTGTAATCCCAGCACTCGGGAGGCTGAGGCAGGAGGATTGTTGTGAGTTCAAGACCAGCCTGAGCTACAAAGTGAGCTTAAGGCCGGCCTGAACTGCATAGTGAGACCCTGTCTCAAAAAAAAAAAAAAAAAAAAAAAAAAAAAAAAAAAAAAAAAAAAAAAAAAAAAAAAAAAAAAAAAAAAAAAAAAAAAAAAAAAAAAAAAAAAAAAAAAAAAAAAAAAAAAAAAAAAAAAATACTCTATTCCATGCTCCTCTTGTCCTCATGGTTTGTGAAGAGAAGTCTGCCATAATTCTGGAGGGTTTTCCTTTTAATGCGATTTCTTTTTTCTAGTGGCTTTCAGTGTATTTTTCTTGTGCTGGATTTCTGGGATCTTGACTATTCTCTGTTTTGGTGTATTTTCAATAGTGTTGAAGTTATGTGGAGTTCTATATGCTTCAGTTAACTGAATTTCAGATTGGTTCCCCATCTGTATGAGCTATCTCCTTGGTCCCCTGCTATTACTTCTGCCCATATTCTTTTTACATCATTTTTATTGACTCCTTGTCATTGATGCCTGTCTCACATTGTTCATCTTTGCATTGTCTTGCAGGTGATGAATTATCTTTTCCTGCATCCTAGTTTTTTTTTTTTTTTTTAAGAGATTTTTTCTTACTGTTTTACTAGCTCCAATGGCGTCTTCAACATCTGAAACTCTTATCTTCACTTTCACTCAAATGCTTTTTTCAAATCAAGTTTGTGATTGAGATTTTTAAGTTCCTCTGTATCTGTTTAACTCAGCTTCATGTGATCTATTTCTTTCCTATATTGCTCATTGAAGCATTCCATCATTTTTCTAATCTTGTCTAATTTTTTGTCTCTTCCTGAGCAGTTATTAATTCCTTAATTATAGTTATTCTTTCTTTTTTTACTTCAAGTTATTTCTAATCTGATTTCTATGTTTCTCCATTTGGTACTTCAGACACTATTAATTCAGAGATTTCTTTTTAATTTCAGAAGTTACTTACGATCCGTGTTGCTGTACACATTTCTGCAGTTGTTTCTTTACTTCGACCACATTAATTCAGAAATTTCAGCTGTGTGATTCCCAATTTCTACTGTGCTAGTGTCTTCTACACTTGTTCTGGGTGGGCTTGGGGCCTGAGATTGCATTTTGACACTTCTCTTTGTCATTTTGAATAGCACTGTTCTTTGACCTATGGAGTAGAGCTTTGGTGCAGTTGTAACCTTAACACCTACTGAAATTTTGGTGCAGATGTATGAAGTTTGAATTAATCTAGTTGTGTCTGGCTTGGGTCTGGCTGCTGTGCTCAGCTTCTTCCTACTGCAGCCTTTGGAACTGAACGTGTTGTGCCCCTCTGCCAAGATGTTCTGCTCCTGGATTAGCTGGGTGGTTTTGGCCCCTAGCCTCTCTGCAGGGACTTCAGGTGCCAAAGTTCACCCCAGGCCTGTATGCCAGGACTGGGCTGGGTCTGGAGGAGTTCTGAGACCACAGTGCAAGTTCTCATTCACACACTGAGTTTGGGCTGGGTCCAGAGGGATCCAGTGGGTGAAGGGGAGTGCAGAAGCTCTCCCACACATTCACCTGGCCTGTGCTTGTGCTGTGTCTGGAGGGGTCCCAAGAGTGCAGCAGAACTGCTTGGATTAGTTCTGGAGGGCTTTCAGAGTGATCCCAAGAGCAGGGCTGGAGGTCTCATTCACTCTGGGCTTGAGCTGGATCCCGAGGTGTCCAGCAGGTACGGGGCAGTGTGGAAGGGTTCCCACATACTGGCTGGGTCTGGGCTTGGGCTGAATGTTGGCAAAACTTTTAAGATCGTAATATAATAAAATGAAGTATTGGTTAACAAACAGGATTAATTAAATAAAAATGATTAAAGCTTTCAAATGCAGGTAAGATGAAGTCCAGGTAGTGCAGATACAGGTCCACAGTAACAAGAAGCTAGACTGCTCACTGGAATGGATGCAAATATCCATTCTGCCGGGAATAGAGCCTTACAAAAATGCAGAAAATAAAGCAGAACCCTCTCTCTCCATTACAAAGGATACTATCATACCTATTTAAAAGGCCATCTCTATTCTCAAGATAAAGAGTTTGTGTTTAGATAAAAAGATATTTCCTAAGATTTACAATAATCAGGATATTTAAAAAGATTTACAACTGTTTTCATTAATGATATTGATTGCTTTATTATAGTCCTAAATTAGAATTGATATAAAAGTTTTGATATTTTACAAGAAAATACAAAGCTTCAGAGTACAACACAAAAAGTGGTGTTTAAACATTTGTTTGAATATGACATCCCATTTAAATGGCAGCAGGCCTTGTGGAGGCCTCTAAATAGGTACGATCAAAGATGACATCTACATATTTGGGTCTATTTATCTAACAAAGATACATTCTGCACCAAATGTTCCAATAAACCCAAAATGATGTTCACACTTCATTTGGTAGTATTGACTCCATTCAGAAATTGGGCTAATTCCTCTGGTGTTATTGTCATCCTTCACATAAGTTAAATTATTGTTTCTACATACAGGCCATAGAATAGAGGCTCTGTGATGCCTTCCTGTTGTAAAATATAGGGTACACATTTCCAACTATATGTTCAAAATTCAAATACAAAAACAAAGGGAGAATTAATATCTCTAATTTCATTTCTCAATATAGAGTACTAGATTTTTAAAATTTTATATGAGGTGAAAGTACGGTAACAGAAATTATGTAAGGTAACAAAATCTAATTTGTGATAGAGGATATGCTTGTGATTTCCCAGAGAGTACTGAGTGACCCTGTTAGGTACCACGATGAACTCTCAGGCTCTAGCATGAAGCCAGACCCCAAAAAATAATGTTGACTACCAGAATGTTAGATTTGACCTAGGACCTATTGAAAGAATTGACAAAATGATAATCTAAGGTTGAAATAAGTGAAAAAATATATAGAGACACCTGAGCTGAAACTTAGCAGTATTAAATCAAAATAAAATATGAAATGCATAAATATACATCAATTTGAGAATAAATCTTTTTAAAAAATTTCAGAGTGATTTCTGCTAATGGACAAGAAAATCTGACTACTCTATAATTATAAATTTATAAAAATTGTAATAGAGGTAGTATTATTCAATTTGGTCAAAATGTGTAAGTACACTCTGATATTGTAAAGATGTTTGTGTGTTCTGTGCATTTGGTTATGTGTTAGCATGTCATTTCATGAAAAGCTATTCTTCCTTTTACTTGAGCTCAAATGTTACTCTTTTATTGTACCTAACACAATTAGGGATACAGAACTTACAGCATGCTTTCTCCTTTACCAATTGGTTGAATGATATTGTAATGGGTTTATGCAGTTCATCAAAACTTTAAGAGAATGAAAAACATCCCTTGGAATAGGCAGAATGGTCGCACAAGTCTTTATTTAATAAAAATAAGGGTGGCCAACCAGTATTTATAAAATAGGAGTTCCCAATAATCTCCAGTCTCTTGGAAGACCCCTCCCCAGTAATGTGGTTATAAAGTTCTGAAAAACTTAAAAGATTACACATAAGATGCACTTGGTAGAAAATTATAAACTAAAAAAAAATATCCCATGTGAATGGTAATAAATTATGATTAATTTCATGATTGATTAAATATATTCACCTTTCCTGATATACAGGTCTTCCAAGATTAAAAAAAAGATTGCTGATTGTGATGACATTTGTTTCAGATTCAGATTTCTGCCTTTTTCTTTTCCTTTTTTATTTTAGGACAGGGTCTACAGGGTCTACAGGATCTAATTCCGTAGATCAGATTCATAGGGATTCTCCTGTTTTCAGCCTCCCAAGAGCTGGGATTATAGGAGCTCACCAGCACACCCAGTCTCAATCTTCCTCTCAGTACACCCTGCAGGCAGGGCTAACACAGAACTCTGGGAATTGAACTCCTACCGCAGTGCTCTGCCTAAGCAGGCACTTTACTACACTGAGCTATCAGGCCAGTCTCTGCCTTTAACGAAACTTTGGAATGTATATCCTATTAAAGGATGACATAATTAGGTGAAAGTTTCTTATGTATGCGATAGATATATTAGTTAAAAGGGCTATGTTATATCAAGTGAGTATGTTACAAAATGGCATGATTGTCATGTTGCAGTGTTACACTGGCTTAAATTTATGTATAAAAATAAAACTTGCTAACATTCTATAGAAATTTAAATATTAGAATATTGATGTTATGTTTCTTCTTCAGATTAGATAGTAATAAGATAGTAAGATGAGATGTGAACCTCAGTAGTAAGATAGTACTGTTAGGCTTACTGCCTCCACTACTGTTTAATGTCATTAAACTACTCTACTGGATGCTTAAAAACTAAGGTTTGGAGGCCAAAGTATAGGTGAGTGGACTAAGATGATAGCCAATATTTTTCCCCAAACCCTCTGAGTTCAGTGCAGACTGAGAACATGGGAATCTGAGCTGTCACATCCTCAACCTCAGTTGAGTTGCTGATGTTGTGATCACAAGATTATGAGACAAAATAGAAAGTAATGAATGGGCCTAGAGAATCACCTAAAAAATAATCTCTCAAGCTTTCACAGAAAGCAACTCAGTCAAGCCATGACCATCTCATCCAGACTGCTGACACTGACAAGATTTAAGAGTTTCTGTACAATGGACTTGTAGTGCTCCACCGTTTTTCAGCATCTACAGCACTGACATGACAGGCGTGTGCCACCATTCCCAGTCTAAGTGGCCAGCTCTGTGCACCTGGGGCTGGGGCCAGCACTGCATGTGGTACTAGGGATTTAACCTAGGTCCATGAGCTAATCTAAGGAGACACTTAGTCTGCTGAGCTATCTCGTCAGCCTTTTGTTTTAAATTTTAAGGCAGGGTCCTCTTAAATTGATGAGTTCCAATCTGGGCTCCTTGCTGCATTCCATTTGCTTCTTCTAGGAGTGACTAGATTATAGGTAGGTGCCAGATATCCTGGATTTCATTCAAGTATTAGGGACCCTAGGAGGTCTCTCTATACCCTAAGAGGGCCCATAGCCTGATTGGAGGAAACACAGCACCTCAGGTATCACTATATGTGGAGATCACTGCTGTATTTCCCTGTGGAAATTGCTAATTTCATATAGTTGTTAATCTGGAAAATTTAGAAAATGTTTATGTGACCAAAAACCCCCTAAACCCTAACATCCTCCAAGGTTTGTTATATTTCTGCCAGGGTCAGGAGTGGATAACACCATGCCCTATCTCACACACAGATCTGTTATGGTCACATATGAGGGAATCTCTACCATGAGTACAGTATTTCCAATCCTTTCTTACAGCTAAACTTTCAAAAGGGACTTTTCATCCTATTTATTTGTTAAGATAAGAGTCATCTGAGTAGTCAGGATTCTCTGAGTGGGGGCTCAAAATCAGCATTGACTGGAAAGCACTATGTGAAAAAAGAGACAGGATCAGGAGACAACAAGACTTGGAGGAACCGTCCAGTGTCCTAGACAGTGTCACTGCCTGGATGCCTAGGAGCTGAGGACCCAGCTGACCACACAAACCTTGGTGTGTCTCCACCTCCCCAAGCTAGGCGCCTCATGTGCCCTCATCTAGGCTTCCCAGTGACCTGCATCCCATGATGCCATCCATGTTTCTTCCCATGTGGATGCAAATGAGATGAGCGAGTATTCAATTATGCCTTAAAACTCAGAATTTCTTGTAAAATATCTTAATTTCTGCAGTAAAATTTATATATTATTTACTTCTATAGTGTTTAAGAGAAGATCTCAATACGTACTTCAGGCTGGCTTATAATTTACTCTTGCCCAGATCTCAAACTCAGAACAATGTCTCCTCAGGCTTTCAAACTCTGATTATGAGCATCCTCCATCAACCTTACTATCAGCAGCTAATTTAATCTTTTTCTAGTTTACTGTTTTGATTTCTTCTTTTAAATGGAGCCAACTAATAGGCAGGCCTTGCACTCATGAACCTCAGATACTTCCAACTTCTCATGATTCTCATCCTCGAAGTGCTGTGATTACAAGCATGTGTCATTAAACATTTCTAGTGGCTACATTTATTGTAATTAGATTTGGATCTAGGACATTTGCATTATAATATTTTCAGTATGTTTTATTTATTTATTCATTTATTTTATCTTTGTGAGTGAGGGTTTCACTGTGCACGTTAGGTTGGCCTTAAACAGGCTTCATTGCCAAATCAGGCCTGGAATTCACAGGATACTCTTGCCTAACACTGTGGAAGGCTTGGCACACATGTGAGTCAACATGTCTGGTCTGGTGTTATGTTTAATTTTCAAACTGGAGCTCATTCATGTGATGCTCAGCCCACATAAGCTCAACCTTGTGCTTGTCCTGCCTCAGCATCCCAGAGACCTGTGGTTCTGCCTTAGAGTGACTCAGCAAAAAGAGATTATATAAAGGGGGCCGAGGAAGTGGTGGATCTCTCTTTCTCTCTCTCTCAATTCGTCAGAAGAACTTCGGTTTTCACGTGCAGCTTGGCCTTCATTGCCTGGCTTGCAGCGCAGACTCTTCGGCCTTCGGCTTGGATCCTTCCCTTGTGTCGCAGACTCTTAAGTATCCATCTCAGACTCTTCAGTCTTCTGTTGTAGAGCCATTAGCTGACAAACAGAGACTTGCAGAGAGCACAGCAGTGAGTTTCAGACCTTGGGACTGAATTCTTCAGTCTAGAGCATGCAGATACCCTCTGCACACTCCCTTATCTGACTCTGCAGCTGACTAAGCCAGTCTTGTAATTCCTTATCTTGTGTTAGCATCTGTTCCTTTTATCTCTTCCTCTAAATAAAACCCTGACCAATATGACAATATTCTCACTGATTCGCCACTTTGCTTTAGAAGCTTCTAGGTTTCCTTACAGCAAAATTTTGCTTGTATGTTTTTACTTTCTACTTCTATTCTCTATTTTTCTATTCTGTTTTGCATGAAGTTGCTCACTAAAAGCACCTATTGAGGGGTATGGGGAAGATAGCTCAGTAGAATAAGCATTTGCCTCCCTGACAAGCACAGGGTCCTGAGTTCAATCCCGGGTATCATAATAAAAGTCTCTGTTGATAAACCTAGATGTAAATTTCATGGCATTTCACGATGCTTTTATTTATTATCCATCATTTATTTTTCAATTAGTATTAAAGTACTCTAGACTGGGCTGGAAGTCTTTTTTGAGATAGTCTCACTGTTTAGCTTAGGCTAGCTGTGAAATACTTTTGTCATCAAGTCTGCCTTAAACTTGATGTTATCCTGCCATCTAAGCTTCCAGAGTACTGCAATTAAAGGTTCGCATATTGCTCTACTATTTCTTTTTCTTGTAATGGTAATCAAACCTAGGAATTTTACCTACTAGGTAAGAAATTTACATCTCAGCCACACAACCTACTCTTGCACTCTGCTTTTACCATAGCTCGTTACAGTATCAAACATATATTCATCTCAATATTCCTAATAAGGACTTAATATTCTCATTGTACACACAGTGCTAAGAAAGCCACAACATATTGATGATAATATGAGGTCCTTCTAATTAGACAACAACTGCACAGGTTGAGTGTGGCCACAAACACCTGCTATTCAAATGCTCAGCAATCTGAGGTAGGAAGATAATATTAAGATAGAACTGTCATGGTTCTCACAACCCTAACCCTAAATGTAACCCTAACCCTAAACCCTACACTCTAACTCCAACCATAACACTCTAACCCTAGCCCTAACCCCTAACCCTCTCTACCTCTAATCCTAATCCCTAACCCTCTCTAACCCTAACCCCTAACCCTAACCCTGGGTTGTCAGCCCCACACTCAGGGCACACTGAGATGCCTGTAGCTCTTTGGGAGGCTAAACACAGGAAGATCAATATGAGTCTGATTAAGTAAAGAGACCCTGTACACCCTTACTAAAAAATAGAAAAAAAATAAAATAAAATATAATTTATATATTCTTTCCTTTAACTTTGGCTGAATATAACATCAAGATACTAACACAGTGTTTGATCATAAAACAAAAATGGATTTATTTTACTTCCTACTCTTGGACAATCTTCAGGGCAAAATTCTGAGATATATAATAATATGTCAGAAAAATACTAAAAATTGTATAGGACATCCTCAGATAATAACAAGACTAAAATAAGGAGAACCAATACTATATTCATGTTGTTAAAACAGGTAAATTCTTAATAAAGTTATGTGAGTTATGTTCAGGAAATAATACTTAAAACATTAGCCCTTGTACATTACTTTCTGTTAAGTAAGTCACATTCAGATTACTCAGTTAAGAGCAATAGTTAAAATATCCTCAACTGTTATCCTGAAGTGTTTCAGCTTTTCCTGTATGTTGGAATTTTAGAAGTTTCATAACTCATTATCTTCTGTTTCTTCTCAGAGAACTAATGCTCATGAAAGGGTCTTCATCATCCTGAAATGATAGACATTTAGGTCAATGGCTGTGCCATCCACCCTGAGAGAAGGCAGACACTCACAGCAAAGCAACACCAGCAAGAGCCACTTGCTTATTTCACCCACAATAGATTTCATTTTTGTTTCCTTTATAAATAAATCCAATTAAATTCTCAGTGAACATTAAAAATAACATTTTATCTGGTGATATGTATATACATACCTACCATTACAGAATATATATTTCCTCAGTTATGAATGCAAATGAGGTATGTTCAGCCAAGAAAAATTAAAACTGTATCTTTTTTGGTTTGGAAATATTAATAGTTTTTTTTCATTTGCAATGTATTATAGGTGATTGCTGTTCTGGAAATTCAACCAAAATAAAACTGAAGCCACCTAGTTCAGGGCTAACTCCAATAAGGGCTGTAATTCTACCACTATACATTTAACACCAAAAGTAGACAGCTACTCCCAAACTGACGCAAGAAATTACCTAGTAAAGCAATCTTTCAAAAACTTTTTTGAGGGGCCAGAAAATAGCTTAGTAGAATAAGCACTTGCCTGGCAAGTGTAAGGGCCTGAGTTCAATCCCTAGTTCTGCCAAAAAAAAAAAAATTTTGAAAAAAGTATAAAGAATTATTTCAAAATTTCTCATGACTATATGCACAGCAAGAATCAAGAGGAATATGAAATATTGACCAAGAAGTTAAAGGGAATGAAAACTTAAAAACTTTAGATAAGCCCAAGTTACATAAAGTGATTATATTCTGTAACTAAATATTCAGAAGATAAAAATATATTTATAAATTTGAGATTTAGATTTTCATTAAGATAGAAATAAATTATTTCTCGATGCTAGACCTTACTGGTGGTTTACAAATTCAAATGTTAGCTAAAGTAACAATCTCATGAGAAATGGATGTGTAGAAAAATATAAACTGACTTTCATGATTTTCTCCTTCTTTTACTATAATGTTAAAAATCAAAAGCAGAAACTTACTCCAGATAAATCAAAAACGAAGTGTAGGAGCAAATCTGCTAGGAGTTCTTGTTTAAGTTAAATGACCTAGCAGTTCATTCGACTTTCAGCATCACACATATTTAGACACCTTGCTCATTTTCACCTGGAAGCAGGCTGTCAGCAATTCACAGATACACTGCGCTCTTGCTGTCATGTGGCTTTGAAGCCTGATATAATGAGCCCTTTCAAGATGTTAAAAACTACATAGAAGACAGATAATAAGAAATATAGAGACAGGTCTCCTGCAAATGAGAAGGGGACCAAGGGATGGAAAAAGACCAGGGGAAGGAGAAGAGACAGAATTAAGATGTGTTGTGTAATGTACTAACTTCCCACAAGGAAGCTTTATGTACTACAAACATGTACTAATAAAAAACTAAAACTTGAAAACAATAACAGCTGAGACAGAAGACATAAGACAGCAGCAGTGGATGTGCCATGGGAGAGAGAGGTCAAAGGCTAGGATGTGGATGAACCTTGAGGATGTGAGACAAAGTGGAACAGGCCAACCACAAAAAGAAGTACCTGGAATAGAAACATTCATAGAAAGAGAAAGTGGAATATTAGATGGAAAAGGCTGGGGAAAGAAAAATGGGGAATTTGGTTAACCCAATTACACTGGGTTACAATTTCTAAAATTTTTGCATGAAACTTGTATGTTACCTAGAAAAATTCAAGGAACAAGAATTTGAAAAGAAAAATTTTGTTGTGCTCCACTATTCTGGGCATTTCAAAATGGAACACTAGACATTTAATGATTCTGGGGTATGCAGTTTCAGTTTTACAAGAGAAAAAGTTCGAAAGATCTGCTTTATGACAATGTGAATATATTTAACATTACTGAACTGCATACATCATGGATAAAATGAATTCTGAAAGGTGGTTAAGATGGGTTATGCACTTTAATTATAATTAAAAACCTTTTAAATGAAAAATAAATAAATGAAAGCGAGATAAATCTAAGAGAGATACCTTCAAGCAATTTAACAAAAACTTGCAAAAGCCCTTCCAGTGGCAGTCATGGAGGAAAGGAAAAGGCCAGGACTCTTCAGTCCTATATCATTAAGTCACCTAAATTGTAATACAGATAACAAAGATAAAAGCAAGACCCATTGTTCTTCTTCACTTAAGTTAGAGAACATTTTAGTGTATGAATTACCGTTTTTCCCACACAGCAATTTTGGTCAGTGTCTAAGTATTTATGTGACATGAAAATAACTACCAGTGGTATCATCTTACATATGAAGCATGTCAGTTGGTCACTAATAAGCATTCTATTAAAGCAACATTAAAGCTCTTACATTTTCATTGCCATCATCCATTCAAATATAAATGACAGACGCTAAAGAACACTACTTGCATCCGCTAATTGGGCAAATTATGCAAGAGCTGAGTGGATACCATATTTTAACAAGCTGAGCAATTATACTGCTGAATACTCAACAGTGTCACTTTTGATTTTTAACACTATAGCTCAAAGGAAAACTGTTTTTAAAAAATACCTTTGAGCAACTAACTAGCAACCCCTAATGTAAAATTAAAAAAAAAAATTCAAATTTAACATTATTATTTTATTACCTCTTCTGATTCAAAATCAACCCCCTTAGCTGTGTGGCTCTGGGACATGTGTTTGCTGGATGATGCACTGGAACACCTGAGGAGAGGTAAAAAAGGAAAAGCCAAAGACAGTGAGCTGGAGCATCTATCAAAAGTGCATTTCCGGTATAACACAATCAAAAGGCAAGCAAGAACTTAGGGATTAGACAACAAAGAGAGGGCAAGGAGAAAAGATAGGAAACATGACAGGGGCAAAACTATACTTATGTACACAAGATGGTTAAGATATCCTAAGAATATTCAGCAGGTTTTTGAACCTAAAAGCTAGTTGGTAGGATTCTCACCTGAAGTATATATACTGATACCTGTGAACTAAACAACTGCGCAAAACAACTGCACTGAATATAGCAATGTGTAATACTAGGGCCACGCTTGAAATGCCTGTCATTCTGATCTTCTAAATATGTACTGCTTCTAATGTCATATCAATTATTGCTATACTGTCTCTCAAGTAAATGTTTGTTTAAAAAGGGTAATAAATGAAAACAAGAGATAAGAAAAACATCACAGGAGTGTCCTGCTACAATACTGTATATGGCTAGATTTCTAAATTTCTGTGTAAAATATGTAATTGTTTATTCCTATTTTTAAAAAATTTTCTTATGTTTTTTTCTTCACCTTCTTAGGGATTGGAAGTTTAACAGATCAATTCTTGATGGAAAATATCTGTTCCATGTTATGTCTAAGATACTTGATATCAGATAGACAGTAAGGTTAATCTCAACTGCCTATGTTGTTTTATCTTGGTCTTAATATCATTAAGGTAATAATATCATTAAACTTCTCTTCTGGAGGGTTAACAACTTAAGTTTGCAGACCAAAAAATAAGAGAAAAAGAAGGGCTGCAAGGACAGCAACATTTTGGCCCTAGCCTTTCAAGGTCAGTAAGGACGCAGGACATAGGAGAACCTGTACTGTAACATCCTGTAATTCAGTTGTGTCCCAAATTTTCTGATCAAGGAAATTATGGGGCCACAGAGGAAACTGATCGATGATGAAGAGTGTGCCTAAGGAGAGTCACATGGAGAGAAAACATTCTCTCAGGCTTTCACAGAAAGCAAATTGGTCAAGCAATGGCTGTGACTCATTCACATGGCTGACACTGACAAAAGATTTGTAAACTGCAGTATGGGATTACAGGATAAATCCTGACGGGACTTGACTGATCTTGTCAGATACAAAAGATACATTTCTTGTTATATAGGTCTTGTTTTATCTTGGTCTTAACCATCCAGCAGGAAAGTATAAAAACGAAGTATAAAAAGTAAAGGTGTATTAATATGCTAAGCAGTAAAAGGCTCAAGTCAGCAACTTCTGACATTGCCAGTCCTACAGATAACCCACTACTATTATGGACTACTGGACTATGTTGGAATATTTTGCTTTCACAGACCTATAATATTTAAATGACAATGGAATACCCATCTTTCACAAAACTAAACAAAAAAAGGGGATACAAATGAAGGACCATTTTGTATCTGTATATACAAAATAGGATATACAACTACTTTCTCTTAATCCAATGAGAAGAAAGAGTTGTACTAATAGTTTGGACAGGATATCATGTCTGCATCTTGTACTATGAATAACCATTACAAAGACAATATGCAATGTATTAATTATTGAAACTGTCTTACTAATTGGTTTTGAAACTATCTCACTGCTATTTGTTTTTCAATACAATTAACTTTTAAAAAGTGCATTTCTAGATAATACCCTTCCATCTACATTAAAGGCAATAAAAACTTAATTGGTAAGAGAAAGATCTCTAGAGCCAGAGTTTTGATTATAGTTTTTCCATTTATTAGCAATGTGGCTTTAAACAAGTTACTTAAATTCTCTATAACATTTTTTCTTTAAAAAGGAAATAATCATTTTCTAACATATTCAGTGTATTAATATGGTTAGACACTTAAAAAGTACCTATTAAGCACCATAAAGATCACTACTATTACTAGTTTTTATTACAAATGAAAATTTATCTATTATCATTCCCCTACTTGTGAAACCTGTGGCAACATTAAAATGTTCTTAAGGGCCAGTCAAATAGCTCAGCAGACTAAAGGACCTGCTTAAGCAGACATCAATCCCTGGTGTGCTGTGCTGGTCCCAGGGTGCAGTGAGACAATAATCGAGACTGGGCATGGTGGCACGTGCCTGTAATCCCAGTGCTTGGGAGGCTGAAAACTGGAGGATCACTACATGTCCTATTTGTGAGGTGAAACCCTGTAGTTCCTCTACTAAAATACATAAAAAATAAAATAAAATGTTTTTAATTCAAATGTGTTCATTCTATAACAGGACCAAATGATTTTAAGAAAAGGTCACCACTCCCCAGAGCTTTTTCTTCTACCATAGTCCATGTTCTAAGGGAACCATGACCATTCATAATGAAAAATCTGCATCACTGAATTTCACACCATAATTATATACTAGTTTAATCATACTTCAATGGATTCCAAAGAGTGCAACTATTTTCACTACAATTTAAGCTGCTTCAAAGTAGTGATCATATTAAAACATTAATTATGCCCTCCATCAGACCTAATATATTTCTTGTACACAAAGCACTAAAAAGGACTTTAGCTAAGCAGTATCTACTCAAAATGCTAGTACATAAAATAGTAATACTGAGTCAAGTCAAATATACCAGCATCAGGCCAGAAACAAACAGAATCAGAATACACAAGGACTAGAGAGGCAGAGTAAGTCTATATAATCCTTTTGGTGTTTAGCACAGCAACATTTGTAACTAAGTATATAAAATATGTTAAAAAAAAGTTGAAATCAAATTAGTAACAAAATACAAGGGCTGGACAAATGGCTCAGCAAGATTGTGCCTGCAAGCAGGCGCAGGGATAGGGTTTGATTCCTGATCCCGGGGCCTGCTGTGCCGGCCCTGCCCCCACCCCCACCCCAGGTGTAGGTGCACTGAGATGGCAATTGAGACTGGGCTTGGTGGCACACACCTGTAATCCCAGCTCTTGGGAGTCTGTAAACAGGCGGATAACTATTAAATTCAATCTAGTAGTGAGACCCTGAACACCCTGTAGACCCTTCCCTAAAACACAAAAAAGAAAAAGAAATTCAAAATGATTTTCTATTTATTGAGGAAGCTAAATCTTTCATCAAGAAAATCACTGTGTAACAAGTAGAAAAAAAAAAACAAAAATCAAGTTACTTAAAATTCTCTGTCTAGTACTGGGGCTTAACCACGGGCCTCACCCAGGGCAGGCACTCTACCACTGAGCTACAGCCCAACATTTAAATGCAGAGACAGCAGTGCACTAAGTTGCCCAAGATGGCTTTGAATCTGTGATTATCCTGCCTTAGACTTTTGCATAGCTGGAATTTCAGGCATACAAATTTTAAATTATTTACAGTAAGTTCCAGCTGAATTGCTGAATTATTATGGTGGTCATCTAACAGGGCTGAAACCCTTAAAACAACAGCTCATGTTCCCAGAGGTCTCATCCCCACTTCTTCCCTAACCCAGTTCAGGATGCAGCCACTACAGGAAAGACCCCAATCAGCTCCTCAGGTATTTCTAAATATCCCCCTCAAACTTCACCCCTGTCAAGGAGATGGCTCAGTGGAAAAAGCACTTCCCTGGCAAGCACGAGGGCCTGAGTTCAATCCCTGGGTCTGCCAAAAAAAAAAAAAAAAGACTCCATCCCGGGTAAAGACCATAAAAGTCTCAGCCTCCCATTGTTCTAGTTCAGAGAATCTCCCATCTTCCCTTAGATTCTCTCCCTGTCCTTAAAAATTATAAATCCCCTTTTTTCTGTTTTTGTTTGCTGCATTGCCAATGGAAAAAAGTCTAACAATTTATATTTTCAATAAAAATGCTTGTAATAATGCTGCATCAGGTCTATGAACTAGGCCTTCATCTATTTTCTCTACAAACTCTAATATTTAAAAATAACTTAAAAAGCATATAAAATATGTAATTATAAAATTCTAGATAATTTTAATGTGTTTTAAATGGAAGTCTCTGAACTACCTTTGATTTGTCTTTGAAGTGGTAGGGAAAATGTCTTCTTCGTCTGATTCGTCTACCTCAATTACCTAAGGGAAGGAGCAGAAACAAAATAATTATCCTTCTTGAGAAAAGAACACCTGAATAAAAGAAGAATTAAATAACTGAAATCCAATGTAGCGTTTTTTTCATATACAAAAATGCACAAAGATCCAGGAACCATGTAAACAACAATTATTAACACAATAACCCATGTGAACATATGAATTTTCTGTTTATTGTGGGGGGAAGGAAAGCCCATTTCACTTTCCGCAGTGTCCCTCTCCCTCTATAAATGGTGTTCTTTCCTGGCCATCTCAGAATCTGGGCCCTAAGGAACACTTAGATTGATGAGTGACTCACAGGGTTGAGTACTGCTACATCCTGTGATTTTCTTCTTGGGTTCTAATAAGGAACTAAAGCTTCAGCAGTCTGAAGGTATAAGGTATAAGACCATGTGTGAAGCACTAGCTAGCTTCCTGTTAACTGTAGCACTCTTAGATACCATTAGTAGATGTTAAGATCCAATAAAGATACATCTAATTTGTCATTCCATCATACAAATACTAACTGTTCCTCTAGTTTGTTACTTTGACACCTGATACATATACACTATGTCTTTATTTGGTGTGCAAATGCAGATGAACCCAGGGAGACAGCTCAACATTCTGCAACACATCATACATCCCTTCACAAAAAAAAAAAAAAAAAAAATCATCTGATCTAGCACGGCAACAGGCTTGCTCCTAAGAAACTCTACTATGGGAGGAAGAATACTGGCTTGGTGTTAAGAACGACAGTTTAAAAGTGACACAGTGGAAGTTCAGGCCCTACCAATCCAAAAAACCACAGCAGCCACATGCTAAGTATACAGCAGAATGCCAAGACCCTTCAATCATTTATTCTCTCTTGAGTCTACTGAGCAGACTATTATGCAATGAACTTGCTTTCAATATTAGTATTTCATGGTACTTTGGGTTCAGCATTGTTATCCTTAAAAATATTACTGTATGTAAATACTTAACAGGCTTATAAGAGTATGGACCACTACTATTAAAAAAAAAGAAATAAAAATAACCTTCAAATTTCCTCACTGTAGATAACTGGAATCAGCTTTAATATTCCTATACATTTTCCTCTTTTATTTACTTTGTAAGTCAAAGAATTCACAATTCATAATGTAGAAGGCACAGAACTTTCTTACCTCGGAATAATTCTTAGTAGTAACATTACGGGAGGGCTGCTGTCTTGAAGATTTAAAAGCTAGAATATAAAACATGAAATATCCATTATATAATTCTCAAAATAGCAAACTCTGTACACTTATTTAGCTGTAGGTGTTTTAGGTTCTACCAGCAAAAATCCACGAAAATCAATTATAAATCATCTATATTTTTTTAAAATCAGAAGAAATGGAATTACATGTTCAATCTCTAGCTGTCAGTCTGTTTTTCTATATTATTCAAATATAATGAACAGTATTTGTAAGTAGACCTACTCTTAAAATGCTTTATACAATACCCCAAAGATAAAATGCAACTACCCAGCCAAGTGAACCACAAATCCGATGAAAGTAAGTCTCCTAATCCCTTCTGTGTTTTGTAATAAGCAATACATTTTCTGTGGCTACATCAGAAGCTTTCTCATTTCTTCCATTTTGGCAGCCAATATTCAGCCCCTAAATGTATGCCAGGGGCTTACCTTTTACTGTATAAGACTTCCCTTTGAATTAGCTCTTCATCTTTTTCCTTTTTTCCTGAGATCAAAACCTAAATTTCAAATACCTTATTGAGTTTATTATTTTATTAACCTTGCCAATTTGCTAATGTGAAATGTATCTCCCCAAGACAATAACAAACTAAACAGGGGAAAAGGAAGAGGATCAGAAAAACCAAACATCTAAAGAATTTTTCTAGGTACAAAACCTCAGAAATCTTTCTACCTCATTTATATTTCCTAATAATTCCTGTTCCAGATTCTACCCCAATCTTATAATGTCTATCTAAGGGAAGAGATGAGAGTCAAAAGTAAAGTTCTTATCTTCTTCCTCAATTACTGGCCTCACACCCTACTGTACTATGAAGGCTAGCCTGGGCAGATGAATAGGAAGCTAGTGATCGTGAGACTCAAAACCTGATTCTGCTCCATACTCAGTCATTGTTTGCTCAACTCTCTGCTTCCTGAAAACAGGAAACCTTTCTTTCAATCCCCAGAAAATAGCAAAAGATAAATGAATTTTTAAAGTACCTTTTAAGATCAATTATGAAATAATTAACTTTATCAGAAAAATAAGTAGTGTGTTTTGCACGGAGGTAATACATCATAGTGACTAAGAGGTCTGGTTGTGGAGTTACTCATTTTGATTCCTTCCTTTGGTACCGATTTCTTTTAGTAGTTGGGTGTCTACCAAACCCCTTGGTTCCTTTAATCCTCAATTTCCTCACCTGTAAAATAGTATTAGTACCTCAGGCAGAAGACTATGGAAAGGATAAGGAGGTATTTAATGCAAACTTCTCTGGGAAGTGCCCACCAGAACACAGGTACTCATACCAGTGGCTGTCAATGGAAGGGAATGCAGAGCAGCACTGCAACCCTCTCGGGTCCCGAGTTCAAACCCCATACCGGGGGGTAGGGTAGGGGTGGGGGTATAGGGACAATCATCCAAAGTTGGCACACAGAGCTGGTGTCAGAGGACTTTAAGGTGAACTTAGCCTCACACTTAATTTTTATTGCCCTTGCTTCTTGTCTACCAGGGGTAGTAAGCTACTGCCAGTAAAGAAGAGTCCACTGTTTGTACTGGGTAGTCTCTCTCAGGCCAGTCCTGACAATAAGTAATGTTCATCTTGGGCATAGGATATGGCTTTAGAAGTAATGCTTGCCAAGCATGATGGCCTGCATTCAATCTCCAATATGAGTATATACCATTTATTCATTGTAAATTTATTGTAAAACTGCCACTTAATACAATAGTAGCAACTACCTACTGAGCTTTTACTGAGCTCTTCAGAGTACAGTATATACTTCTGTTTACTTACAATAATTTTGCCTTGAACTAGTGCCACATTGTTAATTTTATATTAAAAGATCTGAGGCTTACTCAGTAACAATGTTTTTCTTATTGAATGCCTCACACATATTGATTCTGTACTAGATAGCTCCCATGCATTTTCTTAGTAATCTTAACACAGCCCAAGGGGGTAGAAGCAAGCTTTTTCATAAATATTATCTACTAGTGATATTATTAGTGATTTTATCAAGTAAGACAAACTCGTTTAGCTCAGTTCCCTTATCCATAAAATGAGAGCATAAGCAAAGTTGTTCTAAAGTCCTCCAGGTTTGTCCTATCAGATAATTAACTTAGATCAGTGTTTCGAGTATTTCCCATCCACCCACATTCCATCTCACTGCTTCATTCTTCTATACAGTCATTAATCCTGTGTCACAGGTAAAACTATACTTATTTTAAAAAACCTATTACAGTTTACTAACTCTTGAATAGTTCTGATCTACAACAAAAGTGTTACAATGCATCCTGTGATCTTAACTGTTAAGACTGTAATAGAAACAAATGTGGGGTACGAAAGGAAATTTCTTGTCTTCCTAAGTAACCCTAAATAATCCCTTGCAGCTTGTACTCACCATCTATGATAGACATATTTCTGCTGGTAGACACAGCAGTCCTTGTGCTCCTGCTCCGTGTAGAAGTACTCGGGCCAGGGCCTGCAGCAGAGTAACAAGCAGTAACTATACAATGCCACCAAGAGCTGCAGTCTTTTTACATAGCACCTAAATAAACGAGATCTAGATAAAATTGTGTTGAAACTGTTTTTTTGTTTGTTTTTTGCTGTACCAGGATTGAACTCAGGACCTTGTGTCTATTCTATTGAGCTATCTCCCGGCCCCGTGTTGAAACTGTTAACAAAAAGCCAATGACATTTATTAGAAAAACATCTAGACTCTGGTCAATTTTCAGACTATTCTTTTAAGGTTACATCTAGCTCACATTTATCCAATTAAAATTTAAGGGAAAATTTTGTGAATATAAGGATAATGAAAATAATCATTAGGAAATGAAAATATTTTTCCTGCAGGCTTTAAAATATTATTCGTTTTATCAGCTTAAAATTCATATAGATAATTTTTCAATGAAAGCAAATAAAAATTTATGTTCTACATCAGAAAGTGACTTTATGACTAATGCTACTGACTGTCTTTAGAAATAAAATTGTTTTTGAGGGAGTTTTCCTCTTTAAATAAATTTTATGGAGACCCTTTTATATGAGCATGTGTTTTATCTTAAGACAGTAACAAATGGATATTAGCTAGACATTTTCCTTAACAATTCAAATCTATTATTATTATGCTACATGTTTTAAAATATGGGTTATGAATAATCAAAACCCTATTTTGCAAGTGCCCATTCAAAATTCTTTTATGTCAGAGGTATATGTTAGAACTATAATGAAGCCTTTGTGCATATAAAAATAAATTTTTAAAAAATTGTCTTAGAAGCCAAACTTCAGAGCTCAATTCTGATTACAAGACACAATCCTCCATTTGCAACTCAAGCATAAAGTGGAAAGTGTACAAAAGACCCAGTGCTGACCTCTGCCTCTCTGAGATCCTCCTCGGGAGGCCGAGTTCTGCCCTCGACCTCCTCTTTGCCCTCGACCTCGGCCTCTCCCTCTGCTCGGTACTGCTGAGATACTGTCATCAGAGTCATTTGCTGTCTGTTCAGCGAGATCAATACTCATGAAGTCATCAGCACTGAAAGCAGAAGCAGCGTCCTCCGACTGGGACCTCAGCGCCCGGGCTCTGCTCATAGCCTGTATGTGAAGTTGCACATTAGTGGATAACGTGGCACCTTAACAACAGTTACAGTAATCATTCAGATGAACATTTAACACTGTAGTGTCATTTTCCTCGTTATGTCTCACCAATCACACCGTAAGTACATTAAGGAGAACTACCTATCAATCAAATTCAATGCTTATTATGTCAGACCAATTTATAAAACTCCCTGGAAAACAATACCTTTTAAGGTTTACAAACTTAAATTTGACAGAATCAAAAAAAATCAGAACTAGTAGAAAAACTGACAATCACTCTTAACTCAATACCACATCTGTAAGACTCATTATTTGAGCCATTTTTTAGAAGGGACTCTTCATAAACACAGAAAACTTAGAAAAAAACAGCTGTTATAACTAGGTGGTGAAATTTTAAGATGCTTTTATTTTCTTTATTTGTCTTGAATATTACAAATTTCATACAGTCTACCTTTAAAATACTTTTATTCAATTAGAAAAAAACACTGTCTAATAAATATATATATATATATATATGTACATAAAAAGAACTGAAGCCCTGAGAAATAGTTACTCTTAGAACTAGGAACATACAACTGTTTAATTTGATTAAGAAAATCTAGAAAAAAGAAGTCTGAGATAATCAAATATTTCATTAAAAGTAGAATAAAAGTAATTCTGCCATGATCCCCTAAAACAACAAAAATGTTAAGGAAAATAAACACATATTGTTCCAAACCCCAAACATACACTCTATGAAGAACAATAAGTGAATATAATGAACATTTCACTAGCTCAGAGGGAAATATGAAAAGGGTTTTAGAAGTTCAGAGACCTCCACATTCCTCTGTATCAAGGCACCATACACTGATCTTTCTTGCTAGGGAAGGCAAGTTTTAGGTCTCAGCACAGGCGACTGTGATAACAGAAGGCCAGGAGAGACAGCACTAAGTGAGGAGATGGGAACAGAGCAGGGAGGGTAGGCGAGGGAGTGAAGTGCACGTTGGGAGAGGTGAGTCGGGTTCACTCAGTATTCAAAACACTAGGAAAAACAGACTTGTAATACAATCCAGGTAACTTGAAAAACAACTTAAATGGATCCAAGAATATAAAGATAACATCAATAAGCTAAAGAAAAAGTTGAGAAAATTGTTAAAGAATGACACCTTTCCAAGAAAGAGGACATTTCACAAGTAAATTTTACATTTTCAAAGAATAGATCATTTACTACTATTTAACAAGGACCCAACACAAAAAAGTAAAGCTTCCAAATGCTTCTTACAAAGCTAGCAGGACATGATACTAACAAACTGCACAAACCAGAAGAAAACTGATAGCAACTAAGAAAATACAGGAGCACATGGAAAAATGAGGAAGATGAACATACATTACCAGGGAGTTTACCAAGTGATATGTGATGAGTCAATAATATAGATATTATAACTGATTATAGTAGTAAAGGGAGAAAATTCAAATTTATCTGCTTAGATAACAAAAAGGCAACTAACTTCTCAGTCATTTCTCATTTATACAACAAAAAAACTTCAGGGTCAAGCAATGGCCGTGACTCATCCACATGGCTGACAGCCAAAAGATCTACAAATTGTGGCACAGGGTTTTAGGCTAACTCCTGAGGGGATTTGCCTGACCTTATCAGATACAAAAGTTACATTTCTTGCTTTATCTTGGTATTAACCATCCAGCAGTATAAAAATGAGGGACAAAAAGTAAAGCCGTATTAATATGTGGAGCTGTAAAAGGCTTAAGTCAACAACTTTTGACATTGCCAGTCCTACGGATAACCCACTACTATTATAGACTACTGGACTATATTGTATTATTTTACTGAATTCATGCACCTACAATATTTAAATGACAATGGAATACCCATCTCTGACAAAACTAAACAAAAAAGGGGATACAAATGAAGGACCATTTTGTATTTGTATATACAAAATAGGATAGATACACAGCTACTTTCTCTTTATTCAATGAATAGAAAGATTTGTTTTAATAGTGTCTGTGGGCAGGATTGTCATGTCTGCACCTTGTACAATGAATAATGACTACGAAGACAACAATATGCACTGTATTAATTATTAAAACTGTCCTATTAATCTGTTTTGAAACTGTCTCATTGCTATTAGTTTCTCAATAAAATTAATAAAAATATTTAATAAATAAATAAATTAATTAGTTAATAAACTTCAGCTCTGCGGATATACTCAGTGGCACAGCACCTGCCTGGCAAGTGCCAGGTCTTGAGTTTGATTCCCAGTACCAAAAGCAAACTTCAGAACAGGTGAATGCTTCCTTTACATGGCAAGAACTCAATACATGTCATATTAATATGTGTATATGTGTACAGTGAGAAAGAACATAAATGTTTAAGTGAATGTTTATAATAAATCAATTAGGCAAAGAAATGAACAGTTGTTTAATATGACATACACATAAGAGCTGTTGATTTATTACCTAAAAAGGAAGCACAAATTAAAAGCAGCAATAACAAACAGTCTATCCCTTAGATTCTTAAAGATCAAAACATGCAGGAAAAATGATGAAGGCAATAATGTGGGGAAATAACTGGACTCAAATATTAGTTAAAAAGTAAACTGGAAACAACTAATTTGAAGACAACATTATGCAATGTAACAACTACTGTTGAGCTCCTATTATTTTGTTTAGTGAAATTCTGTATCATTTCTAATTTTTTACTATTTTTATTCTCTTTAAAATTTTTTTTAAATGGAAAAAAGGTAAATTGATATTATCTTTGAAGCAATAAGGCATTATCTGATAAAATTTAAAATTCATATTCTATTGTGCTTGTTATTTCTTGGACTGAACCATTCTCAAATTTAACATTTTACTCTCTGTTCAAATGCTGTGTCTTTATTTTTATTTTACCAGTACATTCAAATAGCATTTTAATTCTATCTTTTCTATGCAACAGATTTTGAAGTTTACGGATCTCTAGGATGTTTTGATTATCCAAAACTTAGAACTCCGTATTCATTCAACAATAACTTTCCATTGCCTACTCGTGTAGTCCCTAGTAACCACTATTCTTTCTGTCTGAATTTGAGTAGTCTAAATGCCTCACATAAGTGGAAGAATCATGTCATACTTTACTATTTGCATCCAAGTTTCTTTCACTCAGCACAATGTTTAGAAGTTTCATCTGTATGACAGCAGGTACTAGAGTTTAGTTTTTTTTTAAAGATATACAAAAATTTCCTTGCAAGCAAACAGCACATTTTGTTTATCCACTCACTTGCTCAGATATTCAAGTTATTTCTAACTTTTGGCTATTGTGAAACATGTGACCGTGAACACTGGTATATAAGATCTACTAGAAATCCTTGCTTTCAACTCTTTTGGTTATATATTTAAGTAGGGAACTGCTAGATTATATGGTAATTCTATGTTTAGTTTTCACAGGAACCACCATACTGTTTTACAAATTATCCACACTATTTTTCATTCTAGTAGCAATGTAATATTTGTGTCAGTTTCTACATAATGTTGACCATATTTATTATCTTCTGCATCTTTAATAGCCATCCTAGTGACTCTGAAGTGGTATCTCACTGCAGTTTTTATTTGCATTTCTCTACAGTGTGCTGAGTATCTTTCCAACTGCTGATTGGTCAAGTCCTAATTTTAAATTGAGTGTTATTTTTAGAAGCCTTTTTAAATACTGTGGGTATTAATTCCTTGGATATATGCATATACAATTTATAAATATTTTCTCCATTCTGCAGACTACCTTTTCACTCTACCCATAGTGCCTAGTATAGAGTTATCAAACCTGCCTCAAATTCATATAGAAATAAATGAGGTATCAAATGGAAAAGACTCTGCAAAGCAAAAGAAATAGCCAACAGGATTGAGGAGATAGCTCAGCCTTTTAAGTGCCTACCTAGCAAGTGCAAGGACCCAAGTTCAATCCCCAGTACTACATGCTGTGCTGGCCCTAGAACCCTGGCACGCTGTACCAGCCACCAAATCCAGGCATGGCGGTGCACACCTATAATCCCAGCACTGGGGAGGCTGAGACAGGAGGATCACTGAGTCCAAGCTGCATAGTGAGACCCTGTGCCAGATAAATAATTTTTTTTAAATTTTAAATAAACATAAAAAAAGAAATAGCCAACAGCGTGAAAAGAGGGAATGAAATAAACAGTTAAGATGTGTTATGTCCATGGACCAACTCCACATGAGGATTATAACTATTACAGATTGCAAACATGTTCTAATCAAAGAAAAACACAGAGGCCACACAAATTTAGAATCCCAAGTTCACACTTAAAATAGTTTTTATATTTTTAAACCATTTTTTTTTTGGTGGAACAGAGGATTGAACTCAGGCCCTTGCACTTACCAGGGAAGTGCTTATTCCACTGACCCATCTCCCCGACCCCCTAAACAACTTTTAATAAATAGAAACTAGTATATATGATAGAGACCTATATTGCTTGCAAAACCTAGTACTTACTGTTTGACCATTTGTTTCAATATGAATTTATAATTAAAGAAAAAAGATGAATTTTCTTCATGAAAGGCTTTTTTAAAGTACAATGTTTTTCAAAATGGAAGGACAAATGGAAGAACAAATACTTGTGTTTTATTTAAATAATTTAAGCAAGCACCAGTCAAATAGCTCAGTGGATTAAAGCACCTGCAAGCAGGCACAGGGGCCATGGGTTTGATCCCTGGGCCTGCTATGCTACCCAAGGGGCACACTGAGATGGTGATTACGACTGGGTGTGGTGGTACACACTGGTAATCCCAGCACTTGGGAGGCTGTAAAGAGGAGGATCACTATGAGTCCAATCTAGTAATGAGACCCTGAACACCCTGCAGATCCTTAAAAAATACAGAAAAAAAAAAAATAACTTAAGCAGGGTACGAAGATTCATATTCTGACCTAAATGATTCTACAAAGTTGTGAGTTATATCTTGAGAAAGTATCAAATTCTATTACCCAAGTTCTGAGTAGCTGGGGCTATTTAATAGTCTATATCATGTTGAGAATTACCAGTGCTACAGCTTGAATGTGTCCCCCACATTTTGTGTTAGGAACTTAATTAATCCCTAGGTCATGATAATGGTACTGAGAGGTGAGGCCTTCTGAGGGTGACTGGGTCATGATGGTTCTGCCTTCCAGAATTAATGGGTTGCTCAAGGGGTAGATTTTCTTTTTTCTTTAATAAAAGCAAGCTCTCTCTCACAGTGTTACCACATGACTCCTACCATGTCAAGACCCAGCTGAAAAGGTCAACAGAGATGCTCCCTAGATGTTCGCACCATGCTGTATGACTGCTCAGCTTCTGACAGTATGAGCTAAATTGTCCATTCTTAAATTATCTGTTCCCAGGCACTGTGTCACAGAAACAGAAGATGGACTGATACCTAGGAAATGCTGGTTTCCTATAAAAGCCTTCCAGCTAAAACTTTGAACTCATCATACTGTGCTCTGAAAGACTCATTTGAAATGTCATATATTTTCTGACCTTCTTTATATAAAATGTTCACCTTTTTGTTGAACTCAAGAGTTAAATAACAAAATTTCCAATTTTATTAGAAATTGAACTCAGAGCCAGGGCCAGACAGATGGCTCAGTAGAATAGGCGCTTCCCTGAACCCAGAGCCCCACAGAAGTGCTCTACCACTAAGTTATACTCTCAGCCCCTACTCTTATCCTTTTAAAAGATCAATGAAAAATTGAGCTCTGTGGCTTCAAGTCCGAAGGACCTACCACAAGGAAATTTTTTGTAATCTGTGAAACTGATACAATTAATGAAACTTAAGTTGGATGAATCAAGAACTAAGAACCATTTCTTTCTAGCATATATTTTTACCATTCAGCAAAAACTCTTTCCTATTTTAAGAGCACCTTATAAGATGAATACAAATGTAATAAATGTAGCAGAGACTCCAGTCTGTTGTTCTTTCCCTTTAACTTCAAAGAAGTCTGTAGACAGTATAGCTGGGAGTTATGGCACTTGCCTACAATCCCCAGTACTCAGAAGGAGGCTGAAGCAGGAAGATCTATCAAAAAGAAATCAATAAAGGGCCAGTGAGATAGCTCAGCAGACTAAGCGCTTGCTTAGGTACCACAGGCCACGTGGCTTGGCCCCGGGGAATGCTCAGCCACTGAGACCTGGCGGGTGGCACACCCCTGTAATCCCAGCACTGGGGAGGCTGAAAACAGGAGGATCACTATGAGTCTGAGCTCCATAGCTCCCTGTACCAAATACATAAACAAATAAAAAACAAATCAATAAATAATTTCTTTAGATACATATCTTTCACTTAAAAAACTAAAACTATCTTAGGATAGAAACAATAGCTTTTTCATATTAATATTTCTATCTAAAAGCAGAATATCAACCCATAGTTATGAAAAATACCTGCTGACCAAATGTAACCAAGACAAAAACCCAAAAGTAAATAACTTATATAACTGCTGAATACTAGAAAGCAATCACGAAACATTAGACCATCAGAAAACAAGGAATATTTCAGAGAAGATAGAGGCCCAAAACTTCAGTAAATGCTTCCTAACTTACAAATAGAAGAGATAAATGATGATGATGTCCCTGCTAGTTTTAACCTTTTAGAATGGCATGGGAATACTACTTACCTGTGGTAACATGTCTAACTAAAACAACAATTTCTGTTTTTGCCCAAACTAGATATTCTTTTAATTAAAAAGGGTTATTCTTATAAATGCCCCCCCCAATAAATGCTTTAGACAAGAGAAAAATCAAAACAGAATAATGACAAGAGTACCTGCAGGCTCAACTGAAATAAATCAAAGGCAGCTTTCTTTAGTCAAGTCCTGCAAGCTCCTATTCCTAACAACCGTGTACTGACTGCTACACAAACACCTTAGTTACTAGGATTCAACAAACTATCATATGAGCACAGGAATTTATAGCAGAAAAATTACCTCTCGAACTTCATCATCTTCTTCACTGGTATTTTTTTGCCTGCTTTCTCTGAAACGGCGTACCTACATCAAAGTATATTGCAAATATGTTACTAATCTCAGTTATATAAATACAGTATACTGTACTAAGGTTAAGAAATGGTCCTTGGCATAACATAAAATTTGGAAATTTAACTTTAGTTTCTCTCCAAAAAAGTGACCAAAGAAAGAAATTATATTTTTCACAGTTACATTAAAATGCCAGAAATATGTTGTAAAAAAAATACTGGTTCTAAGCAAAATTAATTACCTGCTGTCAAAATGTTCTATGCCACTGAACAATAATCTGTCAGACTGCAAAGGAGAAACAATCCTAATATCCTATGGGCACTGTACTTCAGCAAAATAGTCAAAAATAAATATGTCTCCTCTATGAGGCTTCAAGTATTTACTATATGTCAAATCACTCTTGTGCACCTGGTTGCAAGACACCTAGCAGACTCTCTGAAATGGCATCTGGAGTGGGCCTCCAAAAACCTACTTTCATTAATAATCAAGTAGTGAACACTCTGGAACTAAGAGGAACACTACAGACTTCCTTTTTAATCTTTCCTGCTCACAAGGCTCCAACAAAGCAGTTACAGTTATTTGATAACTATGTAATCTGTTTAATAATCAATCCAGCAACTACTATATACAAGGTGCTACTATCAGATGGAAACATGAAAGTAGGCAAACACTGCCCACATGAAGCTCACAATCTAGTGAGAATCTGGGAGGGAAGATAGTGACAAAATTAAAGTAACATTTTTATAAGGTAAAAGGATGATGCTATAGTTTATCCCTGAGGAGTCTCTGAAACCTCCAGGGTCAGTGTGTTTATTCATGGTTTCAACCTGTATGACTACAAATGTGTGGCCAGAGATCCTGGTATTCAACACCTAAACCACTGTTTGCAAATACAGACTTAGGAAGCTATGCCTAGGTGTCCCACAGATCCTGATGCTCTCACTGTAAAATAAAATCCTTGGGGTGGGGGGGGGGGCAAAGAGATACCTCAGGGGCATAAGTACCAACCTGCCAAGCACAAGGACCCTAGTTCAATCCCTAGCCCCACATGCCATCTGATCTTGGCCCCAGTACAAGGCGTGGTGACTACAGGAGGTTGAGCCAGGAAGATCTCTGCGAATTAGAGACCAGCCTGAAGGCTACAAAGTGAGGACAAGGCCAACTTCAACTGCATAGTGAGATTTTGAATCAAAAATAAAATAATGCCAGCCTGATAGCTCAATGGACTAAAGTGCCTACTTAAGGCAGAGAGCAGCAGCCAGGGTATGATCCCCAGAGTAGTGTGCCGGCTCTGCCTGCAGGGCAGTGCTGAGATGGCAACTGAGACTGGCATGGTGGCATGTACCTGTAATCACAGTACCTGGGAGGCTATAAACAGGAGAATCACTATGAGTCTGATCTACATAATGAGACCCTATAGACCCTATCCTAAATACAGAAAAATAGGCACAGCTGTATATGCCTATAATCCCAGCGCTGGAGAGGCTGAAAACAGAATTGCTGTGAGTCCAAGCTGTGTAGTGAGACCCTATAACAACCAACTACAATAAAAACATAAAAATAAAATCCTTACAGGACTGTACTTCTAGGAATCTTGAGAATCCCTTCAAAAATCTGCAACTGGCAATCTGCAAAAGGTAAGTGCTCAGAAATAGTAAAGGGGAAAATGGGATGGGAAGTGTTATGGAGAAATTACAGCTTAATAGAATGACCACAGCAGACCTTACTGAGCTCATATACAAGTGAAGATTTTAAGAGGTGGGAAATGAACCACACAAGTACATGGGAAAAATCATTCTACTCAGAGGAAAACATATGTGCAAAGGCACTGGTGAAAAGCAGGTCAGGTATGTTTAAGAAAATACCAATGTCATTTGGGCTAGAGCAGACACAAAGGTGAAGAAGCAGTCAGGACCAGGGTTAGAATGACAAGGAGTCAAAGAGGAATTCAAGGCTTTTGGTTGGAGCAATGAAAGAATGTTACTTCTATAAGAAGAGCAGGCCTGAAAGCAGAGAGTGAGGATCAGTCATGCAACCTGGAACTGCTGAAGTCTGAGATGTCTATTAAATGTCTAGTAGGTATTAGCGAGGGAATCCTGCAGCTGAGAGGAGAGGCCTGCCACACACAGGAAGCTGGATGAGCTTACAAAAGGGGTTTGTCTGGATGAAGGTGGTACCCAAAGATGCAGTTCTGGGTTTCCAGTTTGGTCAGCATATGCTGTTCACTGAGCCATCTCCCCAGCCCTTAAAAGTTTCGTTTCTTTTTCCTTTTGTTTTTTTTTTTTTGGTGGAAGCAGGTATTGAACTCAGGCCCTTGTGCTTGCCAGGGAAGTGCTTATTCCACTGAGCCTGGGTTTCCAGTTTGGGAAACAAGAATACAGTGAAACTATGGAGTCAATAAGGAAGGGAGGAGCCTAAGAGAGGAGTCTGAGAAGTCACTGAGAATAATGTCTTGAGACTGATTGACAGTGGACAGCAAGAGAAGTGACTGGAATGATGGAGTCAAAGGCTGAACCAACAGGCTTAAGAGAAAAACGGGAGACAAATTAGAGCAGAAAATACTGGAAACACCAGAGCCATTCTGCTAACATATAAATGCTAAAAAAAAACAAGCAGGTGCTACTGAGAAATGGAATGTAGAGAGTTGTGCTTGCTTTTTTTTCTTTCTTTCTTTCTTTTTTTTTTTTTGATACAGGGCCTTGCTATGTAGCTCACACTCAGTGATTCTCCTGTCTCAGCCTCCTCAGCACTGGCATTACAGGTCTGTGACACCATACCCCAGTTCTAGGGCTGGCACAGCATGCAGTACCATGTATTAAACTCAGGACCCTGTACTTGACAGGCAGGCCCTTAGGCTGCCAAGCTATCTCCCCAGTCCTGTGTTTGCTTCTTAAATGTAAATATTGTATTTATTATGACTGGGGAGGCAACATACACAGAAATAATCTTCTAAAAAGATGATAAACATGGTAAAAAAGCTGCAATCGATATGAAACAAACCAAAAGTGTTTCCACTTGTGCACAAGAAATGAGTCATGGTAAACATGAAAAGGTACAGAGTGTGTTAGGCAGTATTGTGCATACTATCCCTGTACTGTTTCTTTTCATCTTTACAACACCATGGAAAAATATTCCATTATCATGTTCATTTTATAGATGAGAAAACTGAGGCCCAGAGGGGTGAGAGAACTCATTGATGAATACATGAGTAACAAAGACTTTGACTTTGAATGCAGGTAGTCTGGTCCAGAGCACATGCTTCCTGCCACTATGCTACCCGCACTCATGTGTGCACACACACAGTCACACACTTCATAGTTCAGGAGTCAGTGCCCCTACTCCTGGAGTGGTAGTCAAGTCTTATTTCTGGTACTTAACTGAGAAATGTACTGTGCTAAAAAGTAACAAGCCCCTTACTTCCAGAGCCACACAAGTGGTTCTGGAGTATAAATTACTTCTTTTGACTTTTGGTACCTGGCATTGAAAAGCAGTTACATTAACACCATGAAGCTTTAAAAGAACCATGTTAATTAGTGTACTAAAATGAAAGCCAAGGGAATGCATTTTTAAAGTAGTTTTGCTTTATTCTTCTTTTGTTTTGAAAATATAGAAAATGATTCCCTGCACTACAAGTACTGAGACACAACTGCTGACAATGTGTCTACACATTAATATATCATTTACATGCACAAGCTCATATATACGAGAAAGTGGTACGAGGCTACGCATATCTCTATGCCTTCACAATTTTCTTCCCACTTCACATTAAACTACAAATTTTTTTGATGTTCTTCAAAAAGAATTGTTCCATAAAGAATTCTACATAGTAATTGTGTCAACATTCAATGTTAACAAAACACTTTCTCCAATTATTCCCCACTGTGGGTAACATTAAAATTAATGACCCCACAGACAAATCTCTATATTATTTTCTTAGGAAAATTTCAAGGGCCAACTAAGGATAAATCCTCTTAAGCCTCTTGATGCTGTAAAGCTGTTCAGACACAATCTTTCCTTGACAATGTACTGCTAAATAAAAAATTTCTCAAATCATTAGCAATAGAAGCTGGTAGAATAAGCGCTTCCCCAGCAAGTCCAAGGGCCTGAGTTCAATCCCTGGTTCTGCAAAGGAAACATTAGCAATATTTGAATGTTTGATTATCCTTGGCTACATAGCATTTTCATATAGTAACCACTTACATTTCTTCTGTGAACCACTGATCCATGTCCTCTGTTCATTATTCTATTGAAATACTTAATGGTTTTTAAAGATTTTAAGGAGCTCTTAGTATTACACTAAATATATTAAACCTTTCATGTCTATATATGTTTTTCTACACTAAATCCTTTGTACTTTTTCAAAATTTGACAGGCAAATATTTAAACTTCTCTGTAGGCAAATTCCTCTGTGATCTATATACTGCTTTTATGCTAGAGACTATGTTCTAGATAAGATTCCAAAGCCAAATCGAAACTGACTAAAAAAGTGAAACGAGTACGAATTTTCATCTTACAAAGTTCATTTAAAAGAATGTTGAGAATTACAAAAGACGGTTTTTAAGGGGAAAAAAAACCTAACATTTAGCCAGGAGTGGGACACACCTACAGTCCCAGCACTCTGAGCCAAGAGAAACACTATGAGTTTAAGGCCAGCCTAGGCTACAAAGTGAGTTCAAGGACAACCAGGACCACACACTTACACCCTGTCTCAAAAAGACAAAACAAAACACACTAACATGTATTCAGAAATGGAGGTGGTTAACCCTAATTATGTCAACTTCCTTGGCATGGGAGACTCCTAGGCCAGGATTAGTGAAGCATACCTCTGGATGTATCTGCATGGGTCTTGGAGGTGTGGCCTTGAGTACTATTTACATTCCCTGGCCCTTCCTCTGTGGCATCACTGCCTGCTCTACTTTCAGGATAGCAAGAACTAAGCAGCTGTGCCCTGCCACACTTTTCTGCCCTGTTTCTTCCTTGAATCCAGACAACCATGAACTGAATTCTCTGGAACTGTGATGCAAATTAAACCTTTCGGCCTTTAAGCTGTGAATGTTGGGTACTCTGCTACCTAACTATATATAAGACTGTTCTAGCTACTTCCTGGGTGTTTTCTAATGCAATCCTCACTTTTATGGATGAGGAAAACAAACAAATCACAGAGATTAAATTACAATGAAGGGCTTGTTCAGAGGTATTCTCAAAAACAGACTGTCCAAAACAGACCTACACACCCAAAATGAGTCACTTACCTCTTCATCGATTTTATCTTCTAAGGCATCAATATGACGTTCTTTAAGAAATCTCTGTGTTTTTTCCAACTGGTATTTCACTAACTCCTCAATGGCATCTTTTTCTTCCTTATCTACAAATTCTTGTACTGCCTCACCCATCCCTCTTTCTGTCAGTAGTGAAAGCTGAACATTCTGTAAGAGATGCAAACCATCAGATGCAGATATAGTATACACTCCTTATAAAATAACTATGAACAGCAAGGCAAATTATAGGATAGTTATCTAAAAGTAAAGAAGTTGTGTAAGAGGAAGCAGGGAACAAACTGCTAAACAGTAAGACAGTTAAGCCTATTGATAAAAATTAAGGATAAGAAAAAGAAAAGTTTAATTAAGAAAAGGAAGGGGAGTCAAGAACAGGTGATGCAAGACCTAAATAGTGGGACAGTCTAGAGATAAGGTTGCTGCCAAGTTCAGGTTAAACCCCTATGTTGTCAGGCATGATAATTTCCCCTTGTAGACATACAACTCCTAATCTCTGGGACTTGTGAATATGAGGGACAGGAATTATAGTTACAGACAGGATCAAGGCTTCTCATCAGCTGACTGTAAAAATAGGTTCCAGGGACACCTGAGGTGAATCCAGCAAAGGGATAGAGCAAGGCAGGAGGAGGGAGCCAGAGGGAGATACATATGAGAAGATGGTTGGACACACTGCTGCTTCGAAGATGGACAAAGGGGACCAAAAGCCAAGAAATGCTAGCACCACTAGAGCCTGGAAAATGTAAGGAAACAGATTCTCCCTTTGAGTTTCAGGAAAGAACACAGCTGTGCTGATACTCCTTGATTTCAGTCCAGTGAGACTTAGGGCAGATTTCTAACCTAAGAATGCCAGATATTTGTGTGGTTTTAAATGAATACAATGAGAGAAACTTAAAAGTGACACATAAACTTGATAGTTTGAATAGTTTCAGAATATGTGACTTTATTTGTAATTCTGAAATTATGGTCAAATAATCAAATTCTATAGTAAGACTTTTTTTTTTTTTTTGGTGAAATTGGGGATTGAACTCAGACCCTTGCACTTTCTCAGTAGAATAAGGAAGCACTTATTCTACTGAGCCATCTCCCTGGCTTCTATACTAAGACTTTTAAGTAGAAATAAAAAGAGGATGATAAGTCGCACTAATATAACATTAATTGAGCACTAATTTGTATTATGATTAAGATTACTGATTTTTAGACAGGCTCTCACTATGTAGGCCAAGCTACCCTTGAAACTACTACGTAGCCCAGAGTGGCCTTAAATTCTCAGCAATCCTGCTTTAGTCTCCCAAGTACTGGGTACTCCCAGCCTAATCTTTATTGATGTACAATGAATTTAAATAAATGTCACCCTACTTCATAGAAACATTTATAGGATTTTTCTTTTTATGGGGGGTGGTATTTGTTTGTTTGTTTTGTCTTTCTGAGGTAGAGTCTCACTGTGTAGATCAGACTGGCCTTCAACTCACTTTGTAGCCCAGGCTGGCCTCAACCTACAGTAATCCTCTTGCCTCAGACTGCTGGGATTACAGGTGTGTAGCACCATGCACAGCCAATAAGGTTCATTTTAAGTTAGAATTATTCGTACCCTAAATTAGAATATATTATCATAACATAGCCAGTATTCAAAAGATAAACTAGAAGACATTACCTTTTCTGCAGTTTGAAAATACTGTTTTACAAGGTCCTCTACTCTGAGAGTTGTTCCTTCTGAAGGTTTTGTGATAAGATTCCCAAAGTTAATTTCTTCCCCTAGAAAAAAAGTTATTTTACCAACAACCACCACCAAAACAAAACAGCTTCTGTTATCTTCAAGTGGCAAAGCTCTCTGGTCTTCAGTGACTTACATTGGGAATGGCCATGTTACCAACTCCAGCTTGCTCAACCCAGTACTTTCAGGCAAAAAGAAGGGATCTTTGTAAGAGTCACTCTCTCTCACTGTCAGTATTCTCTCTCCTTCCTGGAAACGTCTTGTGGGGGGGTCCTCAGGGACTTTTCAGGGAGTGTGCTTATGGTCGCTTAATTAACTGTCAACTTGAGTCAGTGTGATGCTGAGTGCAGAAGATATGTCTAATTGTTGCTGGAATAATACAAAAGGACAATAGGAGGGAAAGACTGCACACTGAGGATTCTCCT